>OX579636.1:18783118-18869177 GCA_951230915.1 Antitrichia curtipendula | reverse complement strand
AAGGTGACTTTAAGGTGGTCAGACTCCTAACTACAATCATGGTGACTATAGGTTAATGTACCCAGTCAGACTCCTAACTACAATCATGGTGGCTACAGGTGTTTGTACCCAGCCAGACTTCTGACTGCAATCATGGTGGATACTGGTTGATGTACCTAGCCAGACTTCTGACTGTAATCATGGTGGCTACAGGTTGATGTATTCTATAAAGTTTTTATTTCACTTGAATTTTGTCTATGAGAAGAGATCACACGTGTGAAATTTAAATACCATTCAAACCAAGGTAGTCAAAGTTATTACTACAAATCAAGGTGGCCACAAGTTGATGCATCCTAGTTTCACTTTAAACTTTCATTTCACTTAGATCTCTTAAAGATGGTATTTATGATTTCAATTACAAAAACATCAAAAGTACAAAACGCATGATTTATCAATGTACAAATTAAATTTATAGAAAATATTGAAAAAATATTGAATTATATTAGTGCTTCCAAATCCTAGTTAATTTAAGAAAGTCATCCTATCTGCACTTAAGTAGCTTTTTGTGATACTCAATGTAGCCATGTTTAGTATGCTTCCACAATTTTGGGAAAAATTGGCCCACTTTGTACACTCATAGCCTCAAGAATTTGTTGTTGTTGTTGTTGTTGTTCACACTTCCACTATGAAATCCTCACTTTATCCTAGGAGTTACCATTACATAAAGAATTTCATTCCAATAGCTCATTATTACTAAGTGAGTAAAAAGAACCCATGCTTTATTTAAATTTCTAGTTCATTTTTTGAAAAGTCAAGTTTGACATAATTATAGGAATCTGGCAATTTGCTATTCGAATAAGTCAGGAAAAAAAAATCAAAATTTAACATTTTAAACTTGTAAAGGACCAAATATCTATTCTAAAGACATAATAGTTCATGTAGGTTCCTATGGTCTCAATTTTTTGGCATGATTTTTGAAATTCTTTTTGAGGATAAAAAAACCTCATTAGCTTTATAATATTATAATTTTTTAAATATAAATTGGTGCATATGAACAAAAATTATCCCATACAAAGGTCAAATGGAGTTTGTTGGGCAACTAATAAAAGTCACAAAAACTGAAAATATTTATTTTTGTCTCTCATAAAAAACACTTTTGTCTACATAGAAAGGTTTGACTCATTCTATTTAGAGTAGTGGTGAGAAAGTCATGGAGCATCTTGTTTCACGGGGAAAATAAAGCAACTTGTAGAAAACCCAATGTATTGGATTTGTTTTTTTAACTCAATTTTTATAATTTTTCAAAAAAATAAATTCTACATGGCTAAATTTGTTTCCTAGAACAAACTCATGGTTGCAATTAGTATATTTTAATTCCATCTTAGAACTACTAATGATGTAGTTTTTCTTTTTATCTTGGATCTACTTTTAATACTTTATAATTTCTTAAAGAATAAAAATCAAGTGTTTTTTCTTCAATTTTTTTTACTCTCAATTCTTCAATCCTCAATATAAAAAGTCTTATATTCAAAATTTGTTTGGCAAAAACTTTAAACTAAGAAGATTCAAATCCTTATAATCTAATCAAATATCAAAGAAAAAATATCATCTTCACTTTACTTCCAAATATCTTACAAATCTATGTAATCCAGGTTTCTAAAATTTCTTCAACACATTTTTACACTAGTTTAATGCAAGATCATATGATTAGATATGCATAATTTTATTTTTTTCATAAATTTTTCTTCTTGCCATAGAATTAGCAATTTTGATTTTTTGAGCGTTCATTGATGAAAAAATAGCCTTAATTCTTTAGATCTAGGAGAGTCAAATGGCCAAAATAGGGCGCCTCATGTGTTCAATTTTGAAAATTCAAAGAATATTTTATGAATGTTGGAAAATTGCTAATTAACTTGGGTTGATTTTCTCTCAAGAAAGCTAACATTCTTGCATAGGAAAAAAATTCATCACTATGACCACCGAGATCTTTGACGCAAAAAAAAGAAACGGTTTTAGGTGCACATAGCTTATATATTTAAAACAACTTAATCTTTGAAGGACATTACAACTTTTACAAGCCCCAAGAGCATTTAAAAAGTCAAAACCTAAACTTTCACATAGTTCTTGATTTTAAATGTTTTAATGCTTAATTAAAAATAAAATGTAGCTCCAATAATCTATTTTTTACTCCAATTTGTTTTTGAAATTGTTAAAATTGTAATTTTTTGTGACACTTTAAAGATATCATCTTGAAAGCTCAAAAGACACCATTTTTGAACTCTTTCTATCATATTTCTCTTGGTATAAGCTCAAGGAATACATCAAATACACCATGATGTTTGTCACTATTATTTTATTTTATTTAATAAATTCCATATTATTTTAAATATTTTTATTTTTACTATGATTTTTTTTTAAATTTCAAAAATCATATGAAATTCAATTTGACGTTTTTAATTATGAAAAATGAGATTAAATTCTATGCATATGGTAGTATATTTGAAAATATCAAATTTTTGAAATGTGTGTTTTAATGTAGAAATCTAATGAAGTTTGACCAAGCCCAAACATGAAATGTCTTTTAACCTCCAAAAGACCATTGTTCTCTAGAGGACAAATTGGATATTGGGCATATATCTACGGTCTCAATTTTTGTCATGATTTTTTTTTTAATTTTGAAGATAGAAAAAATGATCTTTTTTGTGGAATATAATCTTTTTTCTAATTGAACAAAAATTATGCCTAGATAAGCTCAAAACAAAGGACATTGACAACAATATTTTTTCTCATTGATTATATTTTTTTCTACATGGAAAGCTTTTATTCTTTCATTTGGATAAGTATTGTCACATTGTGAAAGTTATGGACAATCTTGTTTTTCAAGCAATCTAAGCATTTTTTTATAGAAAAAATAAGTCATAGCTTCAAAGGATTCATATCTAAATGCAATTTTTACAAAAGTTCCACATGGTTTGATTTGCTTGCTAGAACAATCTCACCATTGGAAATAATGTGTTTCAATTCCGTCTTAGAGATATTAATAATTTAGATTTTCTTCTATCTTGTACCTACTTCTACTTAACAATTTTTTTAACAATGAAAATTAAGTTTTTTCAAATTTTTTTTCTCTAGACTTTCAACTCAATTCCCCACCAAAAGATTTCAGAATCAATACTCTATAATGCAAAAACTTTTAAGTTAAGATAGTTCAAAGTCAAATAATATAGTCCCGCTAGGCCGCTATGCACAAAAAAACTTGTTTTTTTTTAACTTTAAACACGGATATCTTGCAATCTATGTTGTCAAAATTTTTGAAATTTATTCCACACATTCTCATACGAGTTAGGTGTAAGATCTTATGTGTGCAAAAAAAAATTCAATTTCTTTTACCATTTGCAATAGAAATGACAATTTTGAGTGTTTTTTGGCAAAAAAAGGCCTTGATCTTTTAGAGGTTAAGGGTTAATAATCCTTCACCCTCCCAAATGTCATGTATCATCACTTGATTGATCAACCTTAGTCTGTAAAAAGATGGTGAGAATTACAATTTGGTTTCGGAAGAACCAACACTGCCTATCCTCCAATCCTCCCTACTAAGGGCTAGCTTACATGTGAGCCCGATGGGCAGGTTTAACTAAATCAAGCAAGAAGAGAAAAGCGGCTCCACCGATTGTCTTGTTAGAGTGAGCAAGTGGGAATCAAAGAAGGGGTTGAAGTTTCACCAATATCGGTGGACAACCTCATTGGTGGAGACTGGTGAATCTAATACGTGTAAATTTCTAATTTGTATCCCTCCCACCCACTGGATCCACATGAAAGTGCAAATGTGCAATGGCTATTTTTCCTTGTAGCACTAGGTGTGAAACTTCCCCGATGACCAATACATGTAAGGAGGCCCTAAGGCTTAGGTGGTATAGGTTTAGACAATGCAAATTTTAAATGTCTTTGTTGCGCAAAATTAACGTCAGTCATGGTTGACCCAGCTTTTCAGTTTCTCCCCCCATAAAATTCAAAGAAATTCGTCGCACATATCCAGGCGGTTCCTTTCAACTTTGAATAATGTACTATACTTTGAACAATGTACTTTTTAACTTCGCAGAAATTACTCCCCCTCGTAATGTCAATGGCATTGATGGCCTCGGATATTTTTGGAAGCCCATTCCTGGAAACGAGCATGCCATTCACCAATCCCGAATCCCGAATCCCGAATCCCCCCATTTGGAACTGTGGTTCCCAACAGAACGCAGACGGCGGACAGCTGTGATCAATGAAGTCGTAACCGAAGCCAAGAAGGCCTTATTTGATTAATAAGTTTATTTTCGTACTTGGACTCAGAATCAGAAAATCACTCCTGCTTCTAGCTCCATCAGTTTGCAGTAGGGCTTCTTAACATTATAACTCGTAGCGTGTATGTGCAAACACTAAGTTACGGTCGGAGCTAGCTAGTTCAACAACAGCTATATTCTAGCCCAAGGCAGGCAGGCAGGCACGCAGGCAGGCAGGAGCTAGCTAGATGAAAAGGCTCCATACCAATTCCGGTATGGAAACGAACTCCACTGCAGTCCCATCAATATATTGTTCCAGTGCTAGCTAGCTACAGAGAGTACGTCCATTCCCCCCTCTCCCGCAATCAATCAACAAGTTGCACATGTGTGTGCTGGAAAGGAGTAAATTCCCCGAATCATACTTGCTCTTTGGAGTCATCTGAACACAATCTTCGACAGGGCAGGATCAGGATGGATTTATTTTTTTTACTGTGGTCCTTTGTTTTCCTCCGGGCATTTTTGCAGACTAGTCTGCCAACAATGTTGACTGGGAAATTCTCTGCAGGGGCTGAGCTTGCGACTAGCTACGGTAAGTAATGTCATTAAGATCATCCGTTTGTTGTACGGAGCTAATAAGGCTACTTCCCAGTTAATTTTAGTAGTACTGCATGGATCTGTTGAAGCAGTACGATCGACAGTGTAACTAGTTTGGCCTGGAAGCAACTTACTCTCCTAGCTAGTTACAATTTACATGCGACAAGGAAGTTACCGATTTGAATTTCAGCCTGGCGCCCATTTGAAGGGGAGTTGAGTGTGAAGTGAAACGGAGTCTGCCAATGCTGTTAACTACTGAAGATCAGTTGCTGCTGCAGTTTTAGCAGTTGTTACTTCAGACTCTGAAAATCGGGTTTAACTACGCGCGGGTCGTGACATGCACTAACAGGCAGTAAGTAAGATTTTTGGTAATAAGACGGACAAGGCGAGCGCCCGAGTACAGATGAGCACTGGCGATGTACCACTCCCGGCCGATGGAACTTAATGACGACTCTTTGTAATCTGTAACTGAAGTCTTACACAAATATGACTGGACACTGGAACTAACATTTGATGATTCAATGATGGCGATGAACTTAATTAATGGACCGGCCTCATGGGGTTCTTGCTAGGGGAAGCTGATCATCACCTTCAGATTTCCTAACTAAGAATCTTGGGCAGGTGTAGCTAGCGGAAGAAAAAAGGGTCATACGTACACGGCTCCTGGTATAACCAGTTAATGTATATATAGCATCTCCAGAGAATTTTTGTGATCATAGGTACCATGGAAGTTATCAATGAAGTCTCCTAGTTGAAGAACGTTACGTTGCTGCGAACGAATGGTAGTTACCAGACGCGATGATCATAAGAATCCGCCCTAGCAGAACTGGGACAGGAGCAACCGATTATTAGCATTGAAAGGAATTGATCAGCTTCAGAGGATCCGGTTCGACCTTTCCCCGGGTCGTCTCTGCCATTCAATAATGGCGACAGTTTCAAGTGCAGATGATCTGGAAATCTGCAGAGCGAACAATAAGGAGAAGCATTCTAGCGTGTGAGGAGGAGATCCCGCCATGGGTGAAACTCCATACAGTACAGACAAAGTCAACAGTTGGGAGAGTTTCTCCCAATCAATACACTTAATCAGCACAATCTCGATCTTCAATTCCTTCAGAGCGCTACGTTCGTTGAACTGTAAAACTCGGGGTTAGCAAACACGAGCACTAGATCTTACTCTCATCTGACACCCAATAATAGCGGATTAATGACGGCAACACTTTGAAGTCAGAAACAAAAAGTCGCACATTCAAGATAAATCTCTTCAGACATTCCCACACTCATCGATGGCCAAACGAATTAGATTGGAGCAGAGACCCAGCCGTACAATGCATGGTTTGTTGCTGCAAGAATAACTGTAAAACCAACCTGAACGGCCGGCAAATTTTCAAAGAGGATGACATGGCTATGACAACAATATGAAAAGTAATTGGCACAACATTCCACGCCATAAGCAGATTGATCAATCATCTTGAACTAGCATAAGTCAACGAGATGCAAGCCATGAAGGCAGGCTGCAGGCATGATTTCATCACTTAGTATCAAGGAACACGTGTCATCTTTATTGCCTCAATAAACTCAAAATAGAGGAGGGCCGAACATTTCAGTTGGGATTTCTACAATTGATGGGTATTAAATCCAGGCAACCTTCATCACTGCCTCGGCTCCTTCCATCTCTCTCGAATTGAATTATTGTCAACTTCGGCACCACTGACATAGTAAGTGCAGTAAGAATCAAGGTGTCGAACGAACTCTCCCTCTCTCTGTCTGTCTGATCTCTCGGGTCTATCTCTGTGTTTCTTTCTCACAATTTTCGATCGGAATGTCTCAAGTTTCATGAAATGCTACCAGCATCCAATGTACAAAACGGTTTGTATCTTTACAAAAGCGGAAACGGTCTGTACTGCAAGCCTGAAGAACATCTACCTATATATGTACGAAAACAACTGGAGAATTTAGCTTATCCAGGTGATACTAATACCCTACTGATTGCACAAAAAACGAAGCCGCCTCCGATGATCAATCGAAGCGCGCAAAATTGGATCGAAGAAGCCTGAGCAAAAGTCTAAAAAATGGGAAAAAAAGACTTGCGCTTTGGCCGTCAGAGAGGTGATCTTCAAAATGAACGTCAGGTCTCCTCTTGGTGCCCCTCGGTAACGTTCCCTTCGGAAGAATGAATTGAGCCCTAAAAATCCTGCTACTCGTCGCTTGGCATGGTTTTCCCAAGCAGCCCTGTACAGAAAAAAAATCAAACACACAAAAATTGGGAGCCAGGCTTCGGATTCAGGCCGCTCCCACGCCGAGAAAATCAATGAATGGAACTGTTGCAGGCTCAGCATGGGAAGGAGCCATGACACCACAGTCCTCTTCTGGGGAACTTGCCGGGGCACTGGATTTTACCGGCCACGAAGAAATCCCGAGCTTGAGCGCGCTGCTGTCCTTGCACACCCTTGTCGATTCGTGCCGTTGCTCCATGACGTTCCCGGAAAGCGCCAGAGGCGTCCAGTTCCCGAGCTCCTTTGTCGTGTCCTGCCTGCAGAAAGCCGGCGCCGGGGGGCGGACCACCGGTCGCCCGGTATCGACGCCCAGATGTCGTTGGATCTGCGCGCGGCGCGCGCCGATCGGGTAAGATTTGTGCAAGTCTTCAACCTGATTCGCAAATGGGTTGGGCAGGGAAGAGCTCCAGTGTGTGTACAGGTTGCCTTGTAGCGTTGCTTTGAGTCCAATGAAAGACTCTGGCGGTTGTGGCATCTCTAGGATGCCGCCTCGCTGCGCTCGCGCTTCCGCCGCTCGCGTTAGCAGCCCGGAGCTGATCTGGCTGTCCATGGGATCCCAGGGACGAGAACCTGCACAGCAAACCAAACATTAGCACATCCCAAATGTTTGCAAGCGATCAAATGATGGCCACAACAGCGTGGCTAATCAGACAAAAAATTTAGTCTCCTGATTCGACATGTTTCCCGATTGATCAACCTAATGGTGAAGATCTCTACGAAGTTAAAGATCACGGCTGAATCACCCTAAGCACCTGGTGGTAGCGATGGCGAGACCGAAATCGGTGGTGTGCTTCCGAAGTCGTTGCCTGAAAACCTCGGAAGCTTAGACGACGCTTCGTCCGTCGAGTTTTGTTGCAAATTGGCGGTGTGATGTTGTTGCGGTCTGGTGAAGGTGGGTGATCCCGAGAGAGACGAGAGAGATGACCTCGGGCGGTTCGCTGTGTCCGACTCTCCGGTCAATGCGTACTTCTCAATCCACGCCGTGATGGAATCCGTTCCCGTTCCCGAGCCCTGGTGAGGCGGGGGCTGACTGCCGTGGCGAGCCTTGCTGCTGCCGCTGCCGCTGCTGCGGCGATTCATCTGCGCCTTGCGGCGCCCGTAAGCGCGCGATCGCTCCCGGTACTTGCGCGCCATGACGACGTGCCAGTGGTTCTTGACGGCGTTGTCGGTCCGGCCAGGGAAGAGGCGCGCGATCATCGCCCACTTGTTGCCGTGGAACTGATGCGCGGCCAGTAAACGCTCCTCCTCTTCGTCCGTGAATGGACGCCGGTTGATGCGCGGGTCCAGTTGGTTGAACCAACGCAACCTGCAGCTCTTGCCTGCAAAACACACCCACCACAAATCTCACGTCAAGGCTCGAAATCACGCAATTGATGGCGCCGGGAACGCCATCACTCATCTGGTTCTAGATTTCCACGGTTACAGCGTTTCAATTTCTTCGTCTCCAGTGTGCAACCCCAAGTCCAGTGATCGATTGCAAGCGGAGCTTCAGATCTACCCCGATAATGATCCAAACTAAAAACGAACGATTAGGATACAAGCTCGCATATGTTACATTACCTGATCGGCCTTGCAGTTTCTCCGCAATCAGGTTCCAGTTCTGCGGCCCATACTGCGCGACCAGCTCCCGGAGCTTCTCATCTTCCGCGGGTCGCCAGTGTCCGCGCGGGCAGAGCTTCTGGACGCTCTCCCCCTCCCGGCCGAGAAACCTGCCCTCCATCATGTCCTCTTGGTCTTCATCCTCCTTCATGTCCTCCTCTACGCTGCCATGTTCCATGTCGTCGTCGTCGCTGGAGCGCGTTTGCACGCCGCGCCAGGCGTGTCGTTCCCCGAGCACTTGGAAGGGGATGTTGGAGTGGCTCACGGGCGTTCCCGTGTCGGATTCCGAGTTCGAAGTGGTCACCGTTTCGGCCGAGGAGAATCCCCGGGAGGCAATCAGGAAATTCGGAGACGGCGGCCATTGCTGCAGGGATCGCTGGCCGTCTTCCGAGAAGTGCACCTGGCCCATGAGCTTCGCCGCGCCGGCCGACCAGGAGCTCCGTTCCTCCATAACCACCATGTTTACACGATTCTACTACAGACGTTTCAATACAATTTGCGTTGACAACCTCGCCAACTGACAGAAGAGAGAGAGCATACCCCCTGGAAACAATTGGGTTTCAAGCTTGCGCCATTACCCGACATGCCAAACTCTAGAAAAGACCAGAAACACATGAACCACGGGATGTGAAATGTGACAACAAATGATCGGTGGGAAATTGAAAACGCAGCCCTAGCTAGCTAGCCACAAAACCATACACAAACTTGGGATACAATTGGAGCCTAATCAAGAATCAAGCAAGGAACACGCCAGCCGTTTCCTGTCCGAACGCCTTTTGGAATCCAGTCACTTGGACAATGTCTGCAGTCTCCTGATGCTTCCCAAACGGCGATAACACCAGTTCCCTAAAAGCGACTGTATGTACACGAATCTAGACCCCCTTTGCACGCGCTAGCTCACAAAACAACATAACAGTCCAAGTTGCGAAGCCCCAAAAGAGAGGGTTCCTGTCCCGGTCATTGAACAAGCTTTGGCTCATGTCGGCGCTCCACATGCGTATACCGTGTGTTCAAATCCAACACATTGCGTTTGAAAGTACCCCGGGACAACATTGTAATGCTTCTTCAAGGCCACCCGAGCAGCATCGCTGTCGCCTTGAAGGGAAAACAACAAACTTTCAAGGAGTCCCGACGTCCCAATCTGGACTGCTTTTCCATGTGCACTCCACTCGCTCCGAGTCTAAGAATGCAGGCGCAGCACCGTTAAAAGGCGTGACGCAGGATTTGAAGCGTTGGACATGACCAAGCGGCGGGGTGCTATCAGAACCCAATTGCTTGCCAAAAGTCTTTGAGACGGGGACCTGGGTAGGCTATATACTGGCGCTCACTTGTCTCTGCAAGGGGACAAGACGAAATCACACAAACTGGGTCCCCAGAAACCGACTGAAAGCCGGGCTTGCAAACCACTAAAAGCTCACAACAACGAGCGCTAGCTCCTCGAACCACACAGCAATGACTAGACTAGACTGGACTAGACTAGACCCAGTCTGACATCATCAGCCCAGTGAATTACTATTAACGGGATGTAAGTCTCGATACTGGGATCCCATCCCCGGGCCGGACAGCCTGATTTTGTTGACACACGGTAACAGCTAAAGTAAGTAGGTGGGGCTAGCTAGCTCGCTCGCTCGCTAGCTCGTCCCTGCCGAAGAAGTCGCAGTTGTTGAGGAAAGGCGTGAGGTTGCAATCAAACGCTCAGCAACAACAAAATTCCAAACTCCAGAGGATGATTGAGTGGCAGGGTGGTTTCATCGTTGCCAAGAACTCGAGCCTGAGTGGTTGTGTGAGCGCAATCTAAGGAGTAGGGTAAAATCCAAGGCTAGTTTCCCATTGCAACGTGCACTGGGATTGATTTGGGGAGTCAGAGGACTTGAGTTTTTCCAGTGAGGCGTGATTATTTCGTGTGTCTACCATTTGGGCGTTCCATCATGACGCTACGGCCGTGCAACGCAGTGTCGTGAAGCCTGTGGCGGGGTTATCATGGGATCATAAAGACGAGCAGATGTTTCATCTCTTCTGTGGAGGTTATTAATACCAGGATTTTTTTCTTAAAAACAATAAATAATAATAAGGCGTTGGGAGAGCTTTAAAAAGACGGAGGGGGGCCCGGTCCGGAAACCAGGACGGACGGGGCGGAGACTAGAAGGGAATTTGTAAGAGTAGAGTAAATTGTAAGATTCATGACCCCACACAGATTGCAAGGAACAGGCAGGCAGGCTGCCACACCGGGGAAGATTCTCTCTCGTGATGATAGGTAGGGAATCGTTGGGGAGTTTATTAATACTCATGAATCCAGGATGGAGGATGGAGCCTCCTTGGCCTCGGCCTCGGTTTCCGCGTCCACGCTGCTGGCTGGACACAGTGGGGGAGGGACTGGAAGTATCACTGATACTAGTAGCCCAATGCGCTCACATGGGAGAAAAAAAGAAAGGGCCTTGTTTTCAAAAAAGAAGGCCGAACCCCCCTCTCGAAAAAGACGGGGCCTCCTTCTTCTTCTTCTTCTCTCAAATTTGTCACCCAAAGAATTCCCCTAAATCTCTGCCTTTCGAAACCAAATCAGCTCCCTGATCTGTGCCGCACCCGAATTGGTGCTGCTGTTGACTTGCACACAGTATAGAATGTGCGGAGTAAGTTAAAAAAACATAAAAGATATCCGTTTGTAAAGGCGGAGGTGCTCCCTGCTGTCAGCCAGCTTCTCGCAAATGGCTTTCCACGGGCGATTGTGGATGGGGAGTTTTTTTAAGTAAAAATAACTCGCAATTCTTTTTATGATATATTCGCAAGTATTCTCATATGATATGTGTACAGTTGCCTCCCCCCCCCCGCGTTCCCCGCCTGCTATAATGTACCGTACGGAATGATTCTCATACTAGAGATGACCTGCTAGGATACGAACAAGCACGGCAATCCATGGATGAATCACGAAATAGAATAGCAACTTACAGCTTTTTCCACTTTAGGCTCCAAGTTTATTGATTTTTTTGTTGGGATACTCGAGAGGGAAAAAAAAAAAGGACTGTACTGTTGCCACTGCACTGCTGCTGTGCGGTGTTGTGTTTTTTGTGTTTTTTCTTTTTCCTTGTGTGTGTGACACTATGCCAGCCAAAGAGCATACAGTGTTCATGCAATCAAACGCCACAAAGGGCATCTCCACCCAAATAAGGTCAACTGAATAGGAACCGAACTTGGGTGTTCAGCAATTTGAGAAAAAAATGAATGGGCCCTAGTCTGTGATGACACACCTTCCATCTGATAAGTGCTGCAGAGGGGGGTTACTATAAGTTATTGCACAATTCAACACCAAACAAAGGTAATAACCATACCCTGTAGAATCTTGCCTACAATGTTCTGTACAGTTTTGGAATATATGGGAGAGACTAGGGATGGTTTTGGGGTGCCCTATGAAGTCAACACTTTGAAAATTCATAGTTTTGCGGGGGGAGGGTGTGCAAAAAAGTGGGGCTAAGAAAAAGTGAAATCTCCTTTCAATTGCAAATAAGCCTCTCAACATAAAATAAGACAATTTAGTAATAGGAATCATACTAAAGTACAAATTTAGGATGCTTTAACCCCTCAAACCCCGAGGGTGTTTTCTGCCAAAACCACTCAAAACTACCACTTCTGCTGTATTCACTTAAGGAAATCAATTTTTTTGGTTTTTTGGTAATTTAGCCGTAGGATCTTGTACTTAACTTGTCTGAGATCATGTAGTAAAAATTTCATTAAATTTGACCGTACGGATTGGAAGATATTAGCATTCAAAGTTGAACAATAAGTTTCTTTTCAAGAAGATGCTTAAATTGCTCAAAAAACTAAAATTGTCCATAACTTTCTCATCCCTAGTCCAAATAGAATGAATCAAAGCTTCACGTATGAGTAAAAAACATAATCTTTTAGGAAAAAAATTCAAAAAAAGTTATTCTGACTTTTGTAATTTTGGGGGGGCTGCCTACCAATCTCCATTTCTTGCTCATTGTGCCATAATTTTTTCATCCGGCATCCGATTGATACAAAAATTATATATCCACAAAGCTCTTGCAAAGCTACACAACCTCAAAAAATCTCAAAAGATTTCACTTCAAATTGAGACAATAGGAACCTACCCGGACCCAAATTGTCCCCCGAGGGGACAAGCGGGGTTTTAGGGGTTAACCCCTAAAGTCCAAATGTCTTTGTTCGATCAAAACCCACTCAAAACTGCCATTTTTAATGCAAAGAGCAAAAAACTTTAACCCCTTGAGTTCCTTGACTATGTTTTCACCAAAAACGCTTCAAAACTGTCATTTCTAATACAAATATCAAATTTTATTTTTTTAAACTTTTTATTTTTTACACATGCAACCGTAGGATCTTATAGTATGCTGACTTGAGAATACGTGGAAAAAAATTCAGAAATTCCCACCACGTGGATTGCAAGATATAAGCTTTTAAAATTCACATAAAAACCTTTTTTTGGCCCTGCGAAAAATTGGGCAGCTGCATTTCACAATCTCACTTCTTCTATGAAAAATGTCCCAAATCGTGGTGCTTCTTTGAATTCTTTTTCCTAGACAAGTTGGCTACATGCTTGAAAATTTTCACATCATTTGGAATTGTCCAACATATAAGAAAAAAATAGTAAGTAGAAAGATGGAGAATAAAATTCAATATACAAAATTGTTAAGAATTTAGTTATGAAACTCAGAAATGCCAATCCCAATGGTTGCAATATTGTAATAAACAATCTACATCCAATGATTTAATTTATTTCAAAAAATATTGAAAATTGAATAAGATAAAGGACTCAAAGTTTATTTTAGAGTAGAAAATCCATAACTACCCGCAAACAAAAACTCCTCATAACTTTTGACTCATTGATCAAAATGGAATGATTTGAAGCTTTCCACATATATATAGCTCTAGGAAATCAATTTCAAATTTTTGTTTTTGAAAAAAGTTTTTTTTTTTATCTACCTGGATATTCCGACCGGAGAAAGAAATAACATATTAGGTTATAACTTTTGACTTGTATTTTCAATTACATGAAATTTAGTGCATATGAAAGATATTCCTTGTCCGCACTTCTATTAAAATTTCATTCTAAAATATTCAAGTGTCCAATCACAGGTTCTTGCCCAAAATTTCTATGTTGCCAAAAAATGCATGTTGATCCTTTAGGGGTTAAAATTTGTTTTTTTTTGCATACCTAAACATAGGATCTTGCATTAGACTAGTAAAAAAAAGTGAAGAAGAAATATCAGAAACTTTGATCATATAGATTGCACAATATTTGCATTTAAAGTAAAAAAAAAAAAAAAAAATCTTTTACACCTTACTCAACTAGATTTTTTGACTATAAGCCTTCTTAACTTAAAACTTTTGCACTACTAATTTTAATTTTTAAAATTTTTAATGGTGAATAATTGAGTTGAAAATCTAAAAAAAAATTTCAACAAAAAAATATTGAATTTAATTCATTAAAAAACTGTTAAATAGAAGTATGTGCAAGATTGAAGGAAAAAATAAACCATTAACAACTCTAAAAGGGAATTGAAATACAATAATCCCAATTGTGAGATTGTTTAGCAATTTCTGAATGCAATTTTTGAATTTTTCAAAAATGAATTCTATAAGTTCTTTTGTCTAGAAGATGCTTAGATTGCCCAAAAAACAAAATTGTCCATAAGTATCTCATCACTAATCCAAATAGAATGAATCAAAGCTTTAGATGTAGACAAAAATATAATCTTTGAGAAAAAAATTAAAAATTAAAAAATTATTTATTTATTTATTTGAGGGCTCTACCCTTCAAGTTGTTTTTTGGACTTAGGGTGGCATAACTTTTGCTCCCAGGCATCAATTGAAAAAAAATTATATTCTCCAAAAGCTAATTTGATTTCCTATCTTCAAAAAAAATTCAAAAAATCATGTCAAAAATTGAAATCACACAAGTCTATCCAAAATCCCAAGAGTCCCCTGCAAGGACTTTGGGACTTGTAGATTAAGGTGAAATTACCTTATTTCATCTTATAGCAATGGTACTACATTTTGAATTGGAATTACATTTCCTTTGTTGTATTTGTGGATTTTTTCCCAACATTGACCTATTATGCATAGTTATCCCTAAATCCGTAGAGACCATTTTCCTCTAAAAGATCATTTGTTCCCTAAAAGTTTCAACATGTTCTTGTGATCTCAATTCTTCGCATTTTCTTTTGAATTTTTTCTTAAGATAGAATAATTGGTTTGTTAGATTAGTTAAAATAGATTTTGAAAATATTAATTTTATTTTAATTGGTGCATGAGTGAAAAAGTTATGTCACCCTAAACACAAAATACATGAACTAGGACAACAAAACAAAAGACAAATACTCAAAAATAATTTTTTAATAATTTTTTTCTCATAGGATATATATATATGCTTGCATGAAATTTCTATTTGGATTAATTGACTTGGAAGTTAGGAAGAGTCTTATTTTGTGGGCACTCAAAATGTTTCATAATAAATAAATGCACAGGACTAACATGTTTGAGTACAATTCTAAAGCTAGTAACATTTCATTTAGACATCTTATCTTGTACATCCATTTACTTAACAATTAAAGTAAAAAAAAAGAAGGGGGGGTCCGTTTTCCTTTCCTAGGCACCCAACCTCAATTTTCTAATGTAAGTCTTTTTAATACAAAATCTATATTGAAAAATCTCTAGTGAGGAAAAATTAAGTTAAAAGTATTCAAAGTCTAATAACCTAGTATGACAAGGCGAGAAAACATCTATATATTTTTAGTTTAAGCGTCAATTTCTTCAAATTACTAAGCTATTTAAAAATTTATACAAATTTTTATTCTAATCTAATGCAAGAGCTCACAATTTGATTTGCAAAAAAATATATATATATTTAGAATTCTATCATTGCACAAAAAATACCAATTTTGGAGTGGTTTTTGAAACATGATAGTTTGTAATATTTTTAATCAAATCAATATAGCATGATCTACATTATTTTTATACCATCTCAAATAGTATGATTTTCATCCTACCATCATCAAAATTTAATGTGCCTGTTCTAGGCTTTTCCTCATTTCTATATACTTTAATGTAAATTTCATATATGTTTACACTAATTATATTACACTCACAAGAATTGAAAAAAAGACAATAGCAATGGAAATTATTAATTTCTAAGAAAGTATAAATTTATTAAAAAAATTTAAAATGTTTTGTCCAAACAGATCAAAAGAATTACTAGACCCCTCAAAGTCCCAAATCAACATAAAGAACATCCATGGTCATCTTGTTACTCACTTAAATTGGTTGCAGTATTTTCTTTAACTCCTAGAGTTCCATTATTTCTATGGTGGACAAAATGGATTTGGGTAGGCTCCTACAATCTCATATTTCATCATGACCTTTTGAAACTCTTTTATAAAATAGAAAAATACATTAGCATTTTGGAAAAATTATTATTATTTCAATTGGTGCCCGGTAGCAAAAAATACATGCCAATCCAAGCACAAAATGGAATTTGACAAGCAACAAAAAATTACTAAAAAAAAAATTTAATTTAAAAAAAATGTTTTGGATGGATTATAATTTTATCTACATGTAAAACTTTGATTTCTTCCATTTGGGCTAGTGATGTGAAAGTTATGGAGCTTCTTGTTTTGTAGGTAGTCATTGCATTTTCTTGAGAAAACAACATATTAGATTTATGATTGAATTCAATCTTCAAAATTTTCAAAAAAAGATAGTCTACAAGATTTAGTGTGTTTTTTAGAACAATCTCACCATTAGGGTTAGTGTGTTTCAATTCCATCTTAGAACTATTAACAATGTATTTTTTTCTATTTCTATTGAATAATTTTTTAAAGAAGGAAATCAAGTTGTTTTCTAATTTTTTTCCCTAAACTTTCAACTCAATTCTTTGGTGTGTTTTTTTTTAATTCAATTTTCAACTACAAAGATTCAAAGTCTTATAATCTAGTCATACAAGGTGTGAAAGAACTCATTTTAAAAACTACGATATAATTATTAGCTTTATTTGAATATAATGTTTATTTCAGTTGGTATCTTGAAAAAAAGTTACATTTTGAAAATTTTAAAATAGGTGAAAGTGGGCAAAAAAAAGAAAAGTTTAAATTTTCTTTCAAATTTCTTCAAAAGGTCTAGATTTCTTGCTAGAACAATGTCCCATTGGAATTAACAAGTTTCAATATCATCTTAGAGCTATTAAAAATTTACTTTTTCTTCCTATCTTATATCTATCTAGAATTAAAGATTTTTTTATATAAATTTCTTATTTCAGTCTCTCAACTTAGTTCTTCAATATAAAAATTGAAAATTATAGTAGTTTATCTTGGTGCATTCTAGGCTCTAGAACTAGTTCATCTTGGTACAAAAAAACTCATTTTTTTAATACTTTAAATGCATATATCTTTTAATCTATATCGTCATAGTTTTTTATTTTTTTCCATACATTTTCATAATAGTCATTTTTAAATTTTATGGTTTGATATGCAAAAGAAACAAATTTTTATTAGTTTTGCTCTTTGCTTTGAAAAAGGCAATATTGAGTGGTTTTAGATGGAAAAATGCCCTTAAAACTTTAAAGATTAAGGTAAATCAACCTTAAATGTATGACTTAATCTTCATACCTATGAAACCACCCAAGTTTAACATGTTTTCAAATTCAATATCTTCAAAGTAAGAATGAAATGTGAAAAAGATTAGGTGAGCAATGCAAATTGGAGACAATTAACCCCTCAAAGACCAATTGGTCATTTAAAAGACCAATTGTTGGTTAAAAGACAAATTGGTCTTTCAACAACTATTTGGTCACTGAAAGACCAATTGAAAATTCAAGTAGGTCCTACAAGTCAATTTTGAATGAGTTTTTTTAAAATCTTGACATAACATGTAGACAAATACCTTTTTCTACAAGAATATAATTTTTTTTCTGATTGGATTCCCTAATCAAAAGTTATATTGCTTGTAGTTTTCCAAGTAAGGCGGGCAACTTCAAACAACACGTGCAAACTTCATGTTCTACCTTTGAAATTTAGTGAGTATGTAACTCATATAATGTAATAAGCAATTTTTTTTTAAAACTATATATAGTGCAAAACATCACTCAAGAAGAAGTTATAGTTTGTTGACCTTGACAAGCAATTATTTTTTCTTCTAACTTCAAACACTATGATTTTTCAATCTACTTTATCAAATTTTCTAAGAAAAATCCACACATTCCCATGGTAGTCTACTACAAATTTGTACAATTTAACTTTAGAGTAAGCTTCTTTCTTTCAATTACTTGAATAGTGTCAATTTTTACTATTTGCACCATAAATGAATTATGCCCTTTAGGATTGAGACACCTTTACCATTCTCAAATAATGGTTATAGGCTTGACTAATGTTGTTTACACAATTCAAAAATGATTATATAAGATCAAAATTTTAGATAGAAATTGTCACTCAAATTCATTAGAGATGATCTTTTGGAAACTTGAGTTTATAATTTAAGCTAGGTTGAAATAGGACTCAAACAATTGGTTAAAAAATTATTCATGGGTGGTTTAAAGTTTTATTCAAAATATTTATAGCCTAATATATTAGTGGTTTGCATTTTGGGAGTTGAACATTTTGAATATTCATAGAAATTTCAAATTTTAATAGCAAAGCAAAATTACACTCAACTTTTGTTAGAGACAAAAGCACACATGTGTGAAATATAAACACCATTGAAAAAGTTGTCTCCAAGGTAGTTAGATTCTTGACTAAACATCAAGGTGGCCATAGCTTGATGTATCCTAGTGTTGCTTAAAGCTTCAATTCCACTTAGGTTTTGCTTATAAGAAAAGAATGCATGTGTGAAATTTAAATACCATTCAAAAAGCTCTCTCTAAGTTAGTCAGACTCCTGACTACAAATCAAGGTGACTTTAAGGTAGTCAGACTCCTAACTACAATCATGGTGGCTATAGGTTAATGTGTTCAGTCAAACTTCTGACTGCAATCGTAGTGGCTACAGGTGTCTATACCCAGCCAGACTTCTGACTGCAATCATGGTGGCTACAGGTGTCTCTACCCAGCTAGACTTGTGACTACAATCATAAAAGCTACAAGTGTCTATACCCAGCCAGACTTCTGACTGCAATCATGGTGGCTACAGGTGTCTCTATCCAGCTAGACTTGTGACTACAATCATAAAGGCTACAGGTGTCTATACCCAGCCAGACTTCTGACTGCAATCATGGTGGCTACATGTTGATGTATTCTATAAAGTTTTTATTTCACGTGAATTTTGTCTATGAGAAGAGATCACATGTGTGAAATTTAAATACCATTCAAACCAAGGTGGTCAAATTTATTACTACAAATCAAGGTGGCCACAAGTTGATGTATCCTAGTGTCACTTGAAACTTTAATTTCACTTAGATCTTGTCCATACAAAAAGAAAACATTTATGAAAATTATATACCATTCAAAAATTTGTGTCCTTGGTATATTGAATACAAATTATGGTGGTGATAGGGTGATGTACATTAGTGTAATTGAAGGTAATTCTTGTCACTATTCATCTCATTGTTGTCCAAATCTAATTTATTGAATTATTTTTATAGCAATTATTGTAATGTATAGTGCTCAAGAGCGAGTAATTGTCTATATTTTACAGAAGCGATGCAAATTTCTTGGCAGGACGCTAAACTGGTCCTACAAAGTGGGCCTTGTAGGATGATCTTTGGATTCTATAGGATAATTGTAAGTAAGAAAATCCTATTTTATGCCTTGTTTATTATGTATTCTTCAAGCATCCTTGCTAATTTGGGGCCTTTGATTGCAAATATAAATTCAAAATTTGCAAATTTGATCATGTATGGAAATTTAATAGTTCATGTATTTTTTCCAAATATAAATTCACCCTACAAGGCCCACTTCATAAGACAAGTACAATTTCTTGTATGATATGTACATAACAAAAAGAATTTAAAGAAATTGTAATATATAAGACTACAATTGAAACTAAATAGTTTAGTATATGAATCTTAACCTCTAAAGTCCTATTGTCCGTACATCGGACAAAGTAGATTTTGGATAGACTTGTATAACCTCAATTTTTGATTTGATTTATTTGAAAACAAATTTAAGATAAAAAATTACATTAAATTTATGGTAAAATAATTTTTTAATTCAATTGGTATTTGGGAGCAAAAATTATGCTACAATAAGCTCAAAATGAGGGAAAATAGGTAACAAAAAAATCTGCACAATCTTGTATTTTTCTATTTTTTTTTAATCATAGATTATATTTTGTCTACTTGAAAAGCTTTGATTTATTCCCTTTGAATTAGTGATGTAAAAGTTATGGGTCTCTTTGTTTTGTGGGCAATTATAAAAACTTCTTTAGAAAATAACCAACTAGATCCATTTTTTAACTCAATTTTCAAAAAAATTTAAAAATGAAAGTTCCACAAGGTTAACTATGGTGCTAAAACAGTCTCATCATTGGAATAAGTGTGTTCTAATTCCATCTTAGAGCTTTTAATGATTTAGTTTTTCCTTCAATTTCATGTTAACTTCTATTTCTCAATTTTTTAAAGAATAAAAATAACTTGTGGTGTTTTAAATTTTTTCTAGACCTTTAATTTAGATCTTCAACATAAATTTTTTTAATTTCAAAAGATTAGGAAAAATGTTTTAGGTTATGAGATTCAAAGTCAAATAATATAGTCAATGAAATGAATGAATGATCTCAAATATCAACTTATTACACTTTCTAGGCAAATATCTTGCAATCTGATAGGTGAAAGTTTTTGAAATTTTTTCTCCATATTTTTATATTGGTATAGTGTAAGATCCTATGGTTAAATACACAAAAGAAACAATTTTTAAATCTTGGTAGTATTACATTTTGAACCCTTAAAGTTTCAAGGCCTTCATTTCATCAAAAACCACTCCAAACTACCATTTCTATTGCAAAGAGCAAAAATTAATTGTTGACAAAATTCTTTTGGATTTGTTACTATTATAAAACAAAAATAAATCTGAATTCCATGTAATTTAATTCTTTAATGCCTAATTTTAAAATGAAAATCACATTTTAGTTTAAAATGATTAGCAAAACTATATGAAATAAATTTTCATACCATCTTATAACATAAACCAATTTGTCTTCTTTCCAGTGGCATTTTACAAATTTTCTAAACAATTTTTTTCAAGGAATTCATTTATGAAAATGGAAGTTGTTTAGAAAATTTGTCTTTAAAATATATTCATGTATACCTATATATTATACTTGTTAGTTCTTAAATTTTGAAATTATAAATGATAATATAGGTTAAGACTTTTAAAGTTACTTCTAATTTTAAGACCCTATTGTATTTTTTATCAAAGTTTTCATTATCTTTTGATATTTGTTACTTATTTGCCACAACATTTGTAAAAATGGAAACATTAACATTTGTTAAAATTAAATACAAAACAATATAATATTGTAAGAAAAATACTCAGCTTTGAGTCAATTAGAGAGTTTGTAAATATAAAATTGTTAGCATGAATATTTTTTAAAGTTAATTACTATTTTAAAAACATATATAATACAATTTTATATATAATTATAGTTACAATTAAAATTATTGGAACACAGATCAACTAAAGCAGTGAATATTCAGGACCGCTTTACACCTAGAGGCTGGGCAATTTTTTTCAAGGCCAATTGCACCAATTTTAAGCCTCTTTGGGATTAGAGGCCGGCCTCAACTACTCGTTATAATAAGATTATAATAGGGACCAATTCTCCCATATGTAA
Source organism: Antitrichia curtipendula (assembly GCA_951230915.1). Taxonomy (NCBI): domain Eukaryota; kingdom Viridiplantae; phylum Streptophyta; class Bryopsida; order Hypnales; family Leucodontaceae; genus Antitrichia; species Antitrichia curtipendula. The sequence continues at coordinate 18,847,682 of OX579636.1, read as the reverse complement.
AGGCCTTGAGGCCAAGAAGTTAGGCCAATTTAATAAATTTAGTAAATTTCAGTCTTTATATCTCTCTCTCTCTCTTTATTGCCATTTGTACAATATGGATGAATGAAGTCGAAAGGTGTTAGTGGCTCAGATATTTTTCATGGCCGTGAGACATATCATGTCAGTTGTTGCAATTTTGCAAAAACTTGCTTTGCATCAACATTTTGTTGCCATGGCAACAATTTTTGTTATGATGGTTGGAGAGGGTGGTGCTTCTTAGGAGGTTATGGAGCATGTGGATGTATGACCGGGGTATTTTCTTTGAAGATAATCAATTATTTGAAGTTATTCAAGCAACATACAAGGTTACTTCCCAAATTTTTTGATTATTTATGTGGTACCTTATCTCCATCATTAAGTCGGAAGAATACAAAATTCAGAGCATCCATTTCTTTTAGAAATTGGATTGTTTTTTCATTGACTAGGTTTAGTATTGGTAATTCATTACGCAGTTGTACTGAAACTTATGGAATTTACAAAAGCATTGCATCTATCTTTGTTAGGGAGTTTTATGAAGCATTTAAAAATACTAGTGATTGAGAAACAATCTACAACTTCTTTGAGAAAAATTGTAGCTGAGTTTGAAGAGCCTAGGAAATTACTTTATGTAATTGGAGCGATTGATGGAAGTCATATACCTATCATTGCTCCTCCTATAGATCCTACTTTATATTATTGTAGGAAAGATTTTTATTCAGCTGTACTTCAAAGTGTAGTGAATAGAAAATAGAGGTTCTAGGATTTTTGTATATTAGATAGGATGGGTGTTGCCACAATTAGACTTTGTTTTGAAATTCAAATATTGGGAAGAAAGTGATGAAAGGCAAGCTATTACCTTACAAACTAATGGATGACGTCGCTTATCTAATGAAAACATGGTTTTATCTTCCTTTGAAAGGTGAAAAAGATGGATTACCTAGAACAAAGACGCATTGGAATTTCATTCAACCCTTGACAAGAATGATTGTAGAGAGAGCATTTTTACTACAAGAGAATTGGATGTTTTAAATGAGTTTTTAAGTATAGTCCTAGACATGAGATTATAAGTAATGATCTTTAAGGATATTTTCGGTAAAAATTTAATAAAAACATATACAAGCATATGAATTACTAGCTTAGTCTTTTTGGAAGCACATTTGAGAATGGAGGGAAAAATTTTCTTCCCTTGTTACCATGATGCATTTGATTTTGCAAATGACTAAATCTAAAGTTTTGTCTATAAGCCTTTCCATTTGGCATTCCACCTTCTCCAACAAAGTATTGGTTTTTTTGAAATTCTTTACCAGGACTGAACTGTTTTTGGCCATTTGTATGAAAACTTCGTAGCATTGCTCCTAAAAATTCTTCTTGTCCACCTTGGTTACTGGAGTTGGAGTTGGAGTCAGAGTTGAAGTTGGAGAGTCATTTGAATTTTGATCCTTCTCAATGTTTGTAGTGCTCTCGGTAGTGCTGTCTTCAGCACTAACAAAATCATTAGCAGATGTTGTTATTTGTTTCATTACAATACCAATCTAATGCCACCATTGATCGATAGAGTCGTAGAATTTACATGCGTGGCAATTTGACTTTGAGATTTCATTTGCCAACTTGTCTTCTTTGTATAGCTTGTACAAACTATTGAAATTTTTTTGTAAGCCTCGGCCATCTGGTTCAATCCAAGAATTATTGCAATCAAATGGGCATGCAACTTCAACCAAGTATCCACACCCGCACATCACATGTAGAAGTTGAAAACATAGTAGAAAAGGTAATTTGAGCTTGATTAAGCCTTTAAATAGTGAACAAATTGTAAATTCCAGCAATGATTCTTGTAAAGAAACATTATCTTGGATGAAATGATCCCGCAAAGGCTAAGGCCTTTAAAAGGCCAAATTGGCCAAATCTGAAATTTGATTTGATTTCCCTATTTTTTTTAAATAAAATTCACATATGTAGAAATCTTACCTTGTTTCTTTTCCATTCTTCAAAAATCCAGGTTCCATCTTGCCACGCAACAAAATCATAGTCTCCATGTTATGATCCTTCTAATTCTTTGAGCTGAAATCTTTATCTTCTTCCTTCTCTTTCTTCACTCTTCTTGCGAGGCTTCTTTGCAATTGCAACTCCTTTCTTCTTCGGTGTTGGTGGAGCTACAATTTGTACTTCACCCTCCTTGATTTCTTTAGCGGCCTTTCTCTACATACATATGTATCTAGTTTATTTTTACTAAAAATCTCCATAAAGGTCATTACTTATAATCTTGTGTCTAGGACTATACTTAAAAACTCATTTAAAACACCCCTTTCTCTTGTAGTGCATGTTTTCACTAGTGATGGCAATTTTGAACATGTATATTGTGTTACTTTTGCTTTAGTATGAACTTACGGTTCTTAATCCTTCAACAATGCTAAGGGCATTTTTTATCCCATGGATGACACATAAACTTTCTATGTAGGATAGAAAGTGCAATTGTTTATCCTTGGAATTTTGTATAAAAAAGAAAGATCTTGCACAATAGTTTGACTTCTAATGAGTATTTTTTGTTTTTTTAGAAGTAGATGACATCACAGATAACCAGAAGGGATGATTTCCACGGTCACCAATCCAACATTTTAAGGGTTAAATGCCTTGTGGACACAAACGTATCAACATTTTATTTAATTCAATTAAATAAAAATGTAACACTTAGAATCAATTGGTATCAAAACATGGAAAACAAGCACTGCCTATGTAAGGTAGGTACACCCAAAACCGCCACTTTTTTGCTACTGAGCCTAGTTACTATTATTAAACTGGTCAATTTTTTTCATATGTTCTTGTAGGCAAGTGAAAGGTGTCTCCAACGCACCATAGAACATGGCATTTGGATACTGTATGCAAAAATTATTAAGGAACAAAGTTTGGTTCTAAAAGCGTTTCTTCCACATAGGTACAGACCTGATTTTGGAGATGTACACATAGTATAGATGGTGGTTTAAGGTCAGTGGCACATTTGGGTGTACCTACCTTACATCCTGCTTCAATGTTTCCCAACCAGTCCAACACTGTTTTTTGCAAAATGGATCGCTCCTCTCTGTTGACGGTGGCGTAGCCATAGGGTGAATTTTTATTGTCAGTTACCAAGGCCCTCTTGGCAACCAACGAGAGCGTACTGGTGATAATATTGTAGCCAACAACACTGGAGCACGATATATGTGCCAGTAGCTTGGGGTGTGCAAACGCTTGCACGGGTGCGGGTCGGGGTGGGGGTCCAGGTAGGGGTGGCCATCCCGGCCAGTCCCCGAGAGGGACATGGGTTTCACCAAATGAAGGAGATGGCAGTGAGAGAGTAGTCAGTTTTGTTTGGAATGGCTGGTGAGGCTTGAACTGCCATTTCCATCTCCAGGTCCACCATTCACCAGCCTATTGGTCCCACATTGCCGGGTCAACACATTTCCTTTCCAGAAAATGCAAGCCTACCCCAACCCCAAATGGCCCCCGATGCAATCGCCACCCGTACTGGTGGGGCCCAATTGCACCGCCTTGCATTTGAGTGTGGTGAAAACTTGGAAAGGATTTGCATAAGACAAATTCAAAGTGGAATTGGGATTGTAACCGGTTGTGGAATTTTCAACGCTAATGTGGCACCGTCCCATTGGCAACCCGTCACACCATTGCCATTATTTATAAGTTGCAACTTATAACCTTCTTTTCTTTCAACTTGCTTCCTACACTCTTGAATCATGAAAAATCAAAGGTTGTGATTGAAAAATGTACAACCGGTTATGTACGATAACCTATTCGCTGCGAGAGCGGCTCAAGGGTTGTCTAATATTCCCTCTATCCCAAAATGATCTTTCTATTGGCTTTATTTTTTTGTCCCAAAATGATCTTCTTGGTGCACTTTGTAACGTTGTGAATTGGTCAAATTTGGTTTTTGATTGCTATTTGGAACCAACAAAACAACTCCAAGTAGTGGTTTATCTTCCATCCATGCAAATCATCAATCAAAATACAAATGAAATGACAAAAGGGATCAATCAACATTGTTCATTCTTATTTTTTGCATCTCTTTGAATATTGTCCAATTGAAGGGGATGAAGCTCTGGGAGGTGAAACAAAGGGCCACACATGGTCTTGGGCATGTATTAAATGTCTACAAAATGATGACCTCACACTCAACAATTATTTGACAAGTGGTGCTCTTTGAAAATGCTAAAAGAATCTTCTTTTCAATATTCCCAAACTACACTTTGAAAAGGGCTCTGAAATTCAAAATTTATAGAATGCCAAGAGTGCACCAAACTCTACATATAGCGTGAAATTATTTTATTAACGTTATTTTTGCCTTAATCCGGAACATTTTGTTCAACAATAAGATCATTTTGGGATGGAGGTAGTACATAATTGATTGTTGAGCAATGAGGGAAGGGGGCCCTTTTGCATTCTTGAAAAGAGGCCCCCTCCATTGTAAACAAATGGGAAGCTATCTGCTTTTCCTTTGACCACCTATAATGTGTCTTTTTTATTGAAAAGTAAATTGATTGAAATACGTGTGAAAAATTCTCTAATTTGTTGTTCTATTGCAACAAAAAAAATTGTATACCAACCAAGCTAAATATGTGGAGTGACCAAAGGGACGAAAATGGTTATATCTACCTTATGAGTTTCAAAATTGACAACAACATTACTAAAGCCAATACTATTAATTAACCCTGGAAGGATGACTCCCAAAAATAATGAGATTCCTTGGTGAATAGGGTTCATTTTCTTTCTCCCCAACCTCAAGAGTTAGATTGAGATTTTTTTTTCTTTATTTTTTAAATGACACCTCTACTTTTTTAAAGAAAAAAAGGATTGATTCTTCAATTCAACAATGTCCCTAAAAGTCATTAATTGGACAGTTTTGTTCCTCCGCAATGTCACAAGGTTAACCCCTAAAGGACCAAACACCGTTTTTTGACAACATAGCGTTTTTGGGCAGCTCACCACGAATGGAATTTTTATTTTTTTTCTTTGAAATTTTCACACAAGATGTGCCCGAGGAATAGCTTTAGGGCCCAACAATTTTCATAACTTTTTACCACATGGTTAAAAAGTTATGGTATGATATGTAGTTTTCATTGTTCGGCGGGCAGCCTGGGCAGCAAAAAAAACTTCTTTAAAAATCATTTTCTAGAGAAATAAAAATTTGAAATTGGTTCTCTAGATTTATGTGCAGAAGAAAAGCTTTTAATCATTCCACTTTGATTTATGAGATGAAAGTTATGAGGAATTTTAGTTGTGGGTAGTTTGCGGGTAGTTATGGAATCTCTACTCTAAAATAAACTTTGAAGTCCTTTATTTAACTCAATTTTCAATTTTTTTGGAAAAAAATATAAACACAAGGTGTAGATTGTTTATTAGAACATTACTATCGTTTGGATTGGCATTTTTCAATTCCATAATTAAATCCTTAACAATTTAGTGTTTTGAATCATTTTCTACTTCTTTCTACTTACTATTTTTTTCCTATATGTTGTACAATTCCAAATGATCTGAAATTTTTCAAGCATGTAGCTAACTTGCTTTGAAGAATGAATCCAAAGAGTTACCACCATTTTGGACATTTTTTCATACAAATGTGACCATGTGAAGTGCAGCTGCCCGGTTTTTCGCAGGGACAAAAAAAGGTTTTTCGTCACTTCAAATGCTAATATCTTGCAATCTACACGGTGGAAATTTTTGAAATTTTTTCACCATCTTCTCAAACTAGTTTACTACAAGATCCTACGGTTACATGTGTCCAAAAATGTTTTTTTTCCAAAACTTGGTACTTGTACTAGAAATGGCAGTTTGGGAGCGTTTTTTTTGTGAAAACATAGTCCAAAACCTTTAGGGGTTAATTCAAATGACCCAAGAGACCATTTTGCCGTCGATGCCTAATGTTATGTAGCATTCTTGAGGTGAAATAAATAAATTAATGGGGCATTTTAACCTCTAAAGTTCCATTGTCCTCTTGGGGGACAAAATGGTATTTGTATAGGCTCCTATGATCTCTATTTTTGTTGTGATTTTAAAAAGCTTTTTTAGAAGATGGGAAAGCACATTAGCTTTTGGAAAATCTAATTATCATTTGAATTGGTATCCGAGAACAAAAGTTAGGCCACCCTAAGTCCAAAACAAGGAATAGCACAAAATGTCAAAATAAATGTTTAAATTTTTTTTTCTTTTAGAAAGTATTTTTGTCTACATAAAAAGATTTGATTCATTCTATTTGGACTAGTAAAGAAAACTTTATGGAAAATCTTGTTTTAAGGACAATCTAAGCATTTTACTAAAAAAAATAACTTACAAAATTCATTTTTTATTGCAATTATCATAACTTTTTAAAATAAGAACAATAGGGGTTATTTTGCTTGCTAGAGCAATTTCATTGTTGAAATTATTGTGTCTCAATTCCATCTTAGACCTATTTATGATTTAGTTTTTTCTTTAATCTCATACCTACTTCTATTTTTTTTAAACTCAAGTGTGTCTTTTTTGGAAACGTAATCGTAGACTTCTAACTCAATTCTTCAACATAAATTTTTTAATTCAATATTAGTAGTACAAAAATTTTAAGCTTAGAAGATTCAAAGTAAAATCTAGTCAGATAAGGTGCTAAAAAAATGGTTCTCTTCACTTAAATGCAAATATTTTGCAATTCACATGATCAAAGCTTCCAAAATTTCGTCCACGCATTCTTATACTAGTCTAGTGCAAGATCCCATAGTTAGGCATGCAAAAAAAACGATTTCTAAATTTTTTTGCACTTTGCAATAGAAATGACAATTTTAAGTGGAATTTGAAAAAAATAGGTCCTGGAATTTTATGGATTAACTAACATTGCTGACTATTTTCTATGAAGCATAATACAAAATATCCAATGTAAAGTTAGGGTTAAAAATATATTATCAGGAAATAGTGATATAGCTTTCAACTTCTTTTCTAGGACCATGAATTCCATAATTTTTAAAATACCATTCTATATATTTAAATTTTACTGTAATGATATTTGAACTTCACCAAAAAATACATTTAATCAAATATCAAGGTTATTGGTGCTCCTTGTGTCATTGTTACAATATAATTGAACTTTCTAAATTTTAAATATAATTACTTCTATAAGCACAAGTAATCTTCTACAATTTTAATTAATATAAATTTCAAATTTTAAAATCTTTCACAAAACAAGGTCCATGCTCTTGGTTCTTTGTTGAGGGCTTTCCAACGGTACCAAAAATGAGAGCAAGGGACGCATGGTGTAGAAATAGACAAACAATACAAACAACCTAATTTAAGGTATAGACTAGTGTGCCTTGTGTCGTTGCCACAACCAAAATAAAAGTAAAAGTAATTTTTTAATTGTAGGTTCAAATGCTACAAAACAAAGCATGTGCACCCCTCTTTGTTGAGAGCTTTCCAACAATATTAAGAACATAACTAGGGGACACACATTCCAAGAGATCTCATTTTAACAAACAAACAAAGAAAACAAAACAATACAAAACAATCTAACTTAAGGTATAGACTAGTGTGTCTTGTGCCATTGCCACAATCAGAAGAAGAAAAAAAGCAATTTAAAAAAAAAAAATTATTCATAAAAACTTTGAAATTCAATGTCTTTTTTGTCGTAGATCCAAATGCCACAAAACAAAGCATGTGCACCCCTCCTCATAGAGGCCTATCTAACGGTACCAAGAACACAACTGAGGGTCACACGGTCTAGAAGATCTCACCGTAACAAATAAACAAAAAAAACAAAACCACCTAACTTAAAGCATGGATAATTGCAATTCTTTTTTTAATAACCAAATGAATGCATTATACAAAACTTTTTTTTTTGAACCTTGACATGTACGTTCAAAAAACCTCACTGTAGATAAGCTTAGCTCCCCTTGGCATCTGTACTCCAAGGACACACATACACTCTATTTTACATTTTAATAACAACTTGACGTGTATTTTGAGTTTCGATCATTGTACATCCACACAAGATGCTTCCTAAGTTTTGGGAAAGTGTCAAATAGAATGTTCTTGTGGCGAGATACTCTGTTTTCCCTTTTTCTATTTCCATCCACCCTCAAAAGACACACACAAGAACTGATTTTTTAAATTTTTTTTTTTCTCCCTTCTTCTTTCCATGAGAAAGCGGGGGCTTCAAAGTAAGTTATGAACGGTGGGATTGATTTCCATGCGGGACACGAGCCTCGTTGTGTAAGTTAGAGGAACAGAAAGCGTGGTGCGCCCGAGCCAGATCTGGAAAAAGAAAAATTGAACCTTCCCCTCGAGTAATAAATCTCAAGCCTTGTCGAGTCTTGTCCGGTCAAAAGTAGATTGAAGACCTTAACGAAGAATGTGGCCCCTTTTTGTTGTGGTGTGTCCGTGTGATAGTGTGATATGTGTGTACCGTTAAAGGTATGGGGATTTCACGTGGTGACTACTCAGTGCTGTAGGTGGAGTACTCAATATCTCCCCCAGAAAAGGTCAACAGTAACTCTTTGCAGTTGTTGACGAATTTGGGAACACACTTTGCTTTTGGGGGAGAACCAAAAGTAAGAACCACACCTATATGTGACGCGGTTGCAAAACCTACCGGTATAAATTTTAAAATGTCCACCTTTTGCCTATGGAAGCATAAGGTCCATTTTTGGGTACACATACAATTCAAAGTTTACCGGTGCATTTTCCTTTTTTTTTTGTGTGTGTGTGGTTGCAAAATAGTGCCAGATTGCACCAATAAAAAATTGGGCTAAAAAATGGTGATAAGCCATGAAGTTTTTCACTAGAAGATTTTTGAATTAAAAAAAAATCTTGGATGAAATCATTAGCTTGTAGATGTGAATAGAGTTATGGATATGTGATATGTGCTAATGTGATCCATTTTCTATCTATTATGTGGATGAATGTTGAAATTTGGAGCACCACTATAACTTTTTATGTCACCACTTTGGCACTTCATAAAAACGAAAACAAAACAAAATTATAGTTTATTCATATGATGTTCAAAAAGTATACGATAAGTGAATCATGAACCTTCAAAATCTGATGAGGGTGTCTCCTAGTGAGAATTGTGCTTACACAATGCTTCAGTATTTCATATGTTTTCATTTGTGATCCACTTAGGCCATTTCCGGACTTGTTCGAGCATGTAACTCTGAATATATTCTCTTTATGGCAACATGATTCTTCATTATTATATTCTTTCCCGAAAAACTACAAGTAGGGTCACTTGGAATACATCAAGCTTGCAGAAACAAAAGAAACCGACTGTGTGACTTTGTCAAAAAACATTTGTTCCCAATGAAATCCTGGTCCTGTTGCGGTGCCGGTGGTGGACATCAATGTTGCTCCAAAAGATATGGCTGACCCCCTCGTAAAGGGGCGTCCAAGGGCTGGAAAAACAACAGATGAGTGGAGAAGCTCTTACCCTGCTTTTGGCAAATTTGGTTTGGTTTCAAAAGATACAATTCATTCTATTCTAAAACTAAATAAAATAAAAAAAACTTTATCACAAGTTGGTACTCCATCAATCTTCACCCCTGGCTCTTTATGTTTGGCTCGAAACCGTTCCCTGTTTGCCTCTCATTTCAAGAAGAGAAAGGGGGGTATGTGGCACTTGCTTATTGGTGATGGCCTTGGAAGAGAATATGTGGCACCCGTTACTTTGCAATTTCACACTCCAATTGGCTGCTACCAACCATCCGTAGTACTCCATAGTTCCTAGTTCATTGTGTGGAATCAATCGCCTTTTTTCTTCTTTTTCATTCAAACATGATATCATTGAGTGGATTGGCACTTGTCAGCCTCCCGAGAACTGAATGGTCCGGTCCGGTCCTCGGCCATAATGGTGACCTTTTTCTCTATTCCCGAGGGGTAGTGAACGACGGACATCTACCTAAAAAGAAAGTGTGCGTCCGGTCCATCCGTCCATCCCCAGTCTGGATCATGTACCTTCTTACCTCACTGCCTGGTGGGCATTGTGTTGTGTTGGTGGCTTTGAAGTTTAAAAAAAAAATCCCCACTCCACTCCGCTCTAAAGACCGACGGAGAATGCTGATGTAAGGTAAAACAACCCATCATGGTCACAATTGCTAGTTTGTCCTCATGCCATGGCTGAGTTTTAAAAAAAAAAAATCCCCACATACAAATAAGTGTGAGAAATCTGAAGAGCAGTTGAAATTATATTTTTTCAACAAAGTATAGATTTGCTATGATTTTTTTGAAGTGTTCTGCCCAAAAGAGTCTATAGACTACTCCAAAACCAACATGCAACTATGTCCACAGTGGTCACCTTACTCTTCTAAAGCAGTCACAATATATTTTTTTTTTTGTGGAGGTTATTTGACTATGATGGGGTGTTCTACCTTGGAGTGAGTAGTGACTTTTCGTTTGGGACCAAACTTTAGCTGTCTGAATTTTCTGTGTATTTTGAAAACAAGCTTGCTTGCTTGAAGTGACATCATGAGATGGAAAAGCATGGAGGGGGGAAAGAAAAGAAAAAACATGATGGGGAACTGGAAAAAGTCAGCAATTACTTTTCTGATTTGGGGCAAAAAGAAAAATCTACTTCACATGGGAAGGTAGGATCCCATCATGCGAGCTTATTAGACTCATTGCTAGCTTTTTCTCTTTTTCTTCGTGTTGGATGAGATCTGTTGATGGGTAATATATAAAACTAATAAAGTTCATTTGCAGAAAAGGCTTAAATTATCAACTGAAAAAGACAAAATATCAGCAACATTGAACTTGGGCGACTAGCTTTGTACTTCCTTCAGACTTCTCAAAGGCATTGAAAATCTGTTGCACTGAGGAACCAAATAAGGTAGTCTGCTCTTAAAGCAACATTTTCAGGGCTGATTGCATTGATGGGTTCAAGCTAAACTCCCTGAAAAACATTTCAGTAAATTTTCGTAGGAAGAAAAATGGAATTGGCACGTAATCTAAGTCTTTTCATATTTTGTGAACCTTCATGGAATTTGTTGTGAATTTTTGAAGTTGAAACACAGTGGTTATTAAAAGCACCCCTCCCCCCCCCCCTCTTGAAATGTACACTATCAATACATTGAAGAAAGCAAAATGTACTTCTGTATTACAAGTCGCTTTTAGAGCAAGGTTGCTTTCAGAATACCCTACCTTAAGGGGACAGGTCCATAAAGCACTTATGCTCTATAATCGTCTTCTAACATAGAGGTACATTTTGCTTTCTCATTGCACCAACAATGTATACATAGTGCACATTTTAGGAGGTGGATGCTTTCAGTGACCACTGCATTGCAATTTCAAAAATTCATATCTAAATTCTATAAAGCTCAAAAAAAATATGAAACAACTTGAGTATGATGCCAATTCCATATGTCTTTCAAGTAAATTTACTATAAACTATTTCAAGAAGTCTAACCTCACCAAATTAATTATTGGCTCTTAAATGGACACCTTATGGACCTCTTTCCTTACCTAAAGGTGAAATTGAGCTCCCTTGCCTTGCTCATCTTCCTAGCCTAGTTCCTTAGCTACTTCAATGAAAATTACATTATCTTTCAAAACATCAATTTTATGGAAAACATTGAGCTTGAACTCCCAAACCTTTGAAGAAAATATTAAAAAAAATAAAGTTCTTCTTTAAATTCAACAAGAAGACAAAGGATTAGTAAATCCAAACAAATATTTGTGGATGAATGGTTTCAAACTTTAAATCATGTGATTGGGAAGACCTATAAAGAGCCAATAATGTCAATACTAGAGAAAACGTCTCGCGGAACCAAACTCTAGTATTGTAATTTGGTATTCTAATAGATAGTCCCTCTTATAAATATTGCAGTGCTTCATTTGATCAAAATTAACTCGTGACATTTGTTTGAAGGTTAAAATGTTTACCATAATACTATGAGTATGCGGTGACCAAATTAAATACTTTATTGTGATGTAGGGTTGGAGCACCTTAGCTACAATAAGTTCTTGAAGGATAGAAGACATTTTATCCTTTAAAATTCCTTTCCATTTTGTAGAAACAAGATCTAGAAAAAGATAACAATGAAGTTAAAAAATTTAGGCAAAAATGAATGTGAATCTTGGAAAATATAACTATACAATTTGTTTTCATTGTTATAGTTACAGAATACACCAAAAAAAATTCACATTCAATTTTTTTGCCCTTGTCAAGATCCATGTGTTCAAAGTGTTTTTTGGAGATGGGGGGAAGTTTCATGCCCAATTTTTTTCCCTTTAAAATTCAATAGAAGTTAGTGTTTTTTAAATTTATTTTGCATCTTTCTGTATGATGTGAACATTGTTAATTCTATGTCCACCGAAAATCAAAACTTGAACGTATATTGAGTAAGAGTTACCAATCTTCATTTAGAATTATGCCCTCATAAACTGTTTTCTTTTGGTTTTTCTTTCATATTTACAGCCAAAATTTGAGAAAAAAATCTATTTTATATTCCAAATTCAGAAACATGAGAGAAAATTCAAAGCAAAAAAATGGAAATTTAAAAAAGAATCTCTAAAAGTTATAGCAAAAATAAAAATATTTGAACCCACACAACAAAATTGCCCCTCAGTGCCTTGGGTAGTATATTGTATATTGTTTGATGACAAGAAAGAACCCATGTAAGCGTCTCAATGTACATGTTGCAATTCATGTACAATAAATTAATATTAGTAATTACTTCACAATAATTCAAACACCACTATTTAAACATTTGTTGACAACTTACTAGAAATCTAACGAGTCCGTCTTCTTAAGAACATGTTTTATTCCATTGCACCCCTTATCCAAATACATCCATTTGCATCTATACTTTTAACAAAAGTAATGACACCTTATTCCATATAGAATGCATTTTTTTAAATGTGCATGCCTTGGATAATGAATTTGAGGTCGTTGTGGCATATGGTCCACACCAAGGAATTTTGTGCCCAACTATTCATATCTCAATGCTTACACAACCTAATTCAAACTTGTGAATGTGCAATAGCCTCTTCCAATTTGTTGTATGCCATCAAAAATTGTAAACATATAGTTTACATGTTTACAACTATCATACCAAAAGTAAAATAAAAAAACTCGATGCCATCACTTATGTGTCTTCAATTGACATGTATAATTCCCTAAGAATATGATGAGCAACATTTGCTCCTCATATGTACATATTATATTCGAGAAGCAAAAGAGATGTAGGAGCTTTGGGTCTCAAGGGGCCATTATGTCTTGGAACTTTACAATTTCTCGGATCACCGCATATAGGTATAACATGGGTAGAGAAGAGCAATATGGTTTGCTTGTTGTGAGTCCTTAAGTGGCACTTTAGTCTTTGGTTTTTATTTTTTGAATCATTTTTATTAGTATTTTCATGCAAAAGGGCCTAAAAAGAGTGTTTACATCATAATTGGTAGAAGTTCCTACAAATATGATGTATATTTCTTGAAAAGTCCGGAAGTGTTGTAGAGTTTAGGCAATTCCATTTGTTGTTCCCAGTGTTTAATTAAATGTCTTGAATGTCAATTAGAGGTTTAAGACACGTTTGAGCCCTAATGACTAGAGTAGCAAAACACTAGAATTAGACTTTTATCGGAAGATATATGTGATGGCCACAGGAGTGGTAGAATAGTTCTTTAGGAATTCACTAGAGTCCTATAAATCTCTACAAAAGATTCACATAGAGGTCAACATCCAATTTGCAAGAATTGGAAAAAATCATATTATAATTTTGTAGGTAAAAATTGACGATTCTGATATATGTGCGATTGAAGATTGGAAAGAAGTATTTTTAGTATAAAAACACACCAGAAGATCAATGTTGAAGTCGGTTTGCCTAGATTCTTTAATACAAAAATGATTATTCCTCGGGGGAATTAAATCATAAAGTTTGACTTTAAATCCTCCCAATATTAGTGCAAAGTCAAAGTATGGATATGCACTTAGCATTTGAGGACTTTCTAGAAGCTACTCAATTTTTTTGGATTTTTCCGAATTGCAAATGATGACTCTATGGGAAGTCAACCATGTCCACTAGCATTAGAAAATTCATAGACGTTATCCAAATAGCGGTAAAATCCCACCAAAAATTAGGATAGTCTTATTTGTGCTAATAAAGCTCCTCATAAATTTGAAGGCTTTTCAACATCAAAAAATACTAGAACTGGCAACTTCATCGTATTCCATTAAAATTTACAATTTGGTGACAAGTTGACTGGCATACGAGGAGCTTGCAATGTCCAAATGATGTAAATGAGGGGTCTTTTCTTGATCCTAAGAACCTTCCAAACACTCCTAGATAATTAGATTCTTTAAAAAAATGAAAATTTCAATTAATGGAGTTTTTGACATTTACTTGGAATTATTGTAGTTTTTACAAGCCCAAATGAATTTGCATTAATCAATTGGTAAACAAGGAGAAGATAAGCCTTGGGCAAGTACGTAAGGCCTCTCTTCCGTTGTTTATGGTACCCCTTTCTTCTCTGTTAGGCCATTTTGTGACCACCCTCTTTTTCTTGTTGTTGTTGGTTATTTCATGGCCAAGTCTTTTCTTGCTTTCATAACTAGCAATGTTGTTGGATTGGTGTTTTTAGACCAATTTGGCCAAATTATTTTATTTCTTTCATTTTGAGTTTTTGTTCACACCTTCAAGTGTGAAACACTTCTTGAAGGACGTGAAGGTCCCTTCAAGTTGATTATTTTTTGTACCTTGGCAGTTTGGGGTGGTTTGGTCCGCCAACTTTGATTTCTTAAGTATTTTTTAAGTCCCTATTAACATCGAAGGACCTTCCAACCAAATTCTGCTAATGCCATTAGTTGGGAACTTTAGAGATTGCCTATAAGTCCTTTTAAGTTTGAATTTGGGAGGTTTAGTCCCCCAAATTCTTAATTTCCTTAAGTTTTGAGTCATTTGGAGATATTTGTTTGTGGCAACCTCTCAAAGTCTTGTTGATTCAATCTTTTGGAGTCGCGTGCCCCTGTACTAGCTCCTTGCATGAGAATTCCCGATTCAATGGTGTCTCCTTAGAACCTTTGACTTGTAGACACATACTAATTGAATTTGTGGAGTTTGTAATAGGTTCTAGAGCTGAATACTCACCTAGGGCAAAGTTTTGACTTTGTTAGTGAGATATAATTCTCTGCAAACAATGTTTTTTGCTAGGCTTTTGCCTTGTAGCGGACCTTTGACCATGATTCATAGGAGTTTTTACTAAACCATCTTAGATGGCAGAGCTTTGATCCTAGGAATAACTTTTAGGGTCCCCTTAGTGGTCCCCTTCCTTTTCTACAAGCTTGGCCTCAGTTTGCCCCTGCACAACAAAGCTTTGAACTTCTAACTTTGCTTTCTTTTAGGGATTTTTTTTTTTTTTTTTAATTACATGTCTGACAGAAGTGCTTTAATCCTGCCCCAAATATTTAAAATACTGAAAGTTCCAATAATTTCTTCTTCCTCAAAACTTCCATAAGTTTCCCTAAAACTTTTGCCTTTGGTTATTTTTGATGAAGTTTAGTTTGAGCTTTTATTTAGAATTTCTCATGCCTTATTACTTAGATTAGCTTTGCTTTGAAAGAAAATCCCCCCAAAATACGTTTGAGTGAGAGTTATAGTTTGTTGTTAGTTAAAATTTGCTTTAGTTCTGGAAAATTCCCCCCAAATCCCGAACTCAATAAAAAAGAATTTAGAATATCTAGAATAACAATTAGTTAAACTCTCTTATTTGTTTTTCTTAGTTTGTGATAGGACCAACTTACAATCAAATAGCAAAAGTACCAGACGAGGGTCAGTAAACAACAGGTCGTAAGGCTACTGAACAAGGCGAGGGAGGAGAATTGACCCCTCATTCCCCCAACCAAGGATCATTTTAGAAAATTGCCCCCTATTTTGTGCCGCTTTTATTGATCATTCTTCACCTCTTCTACCTAATTTGGGGTTTCTCATTGCAAATATGAATTCAGAATTTCAAAACATTATCGAATGTTGCAAAAAAAAATTCCAGTGTTTATCCCTGCGGGGCAATGAGGGGTCAATTCACCCTGGCCCCTGAACAAGGTTCCAAGGTTGCTAATCGAGATCCCAAGGTGCTGATCGAGGTCCCAAAAGCTCAAGTGAGTTCCCGATTGGAATCCGTGACGTACCAGGCTGAAATTGGCGGTTTGCATAACATTCATTAGCCTTCAGAGAGGCTGCTTTTTCCTCTCTGCAGTCCTCATCCACAGAATTCATCCTCTCAGCATTAATGCAAGCTTTGGTACCGGGATAGTGGCAGTAAATTATGATATTCTCCACTTTCTTTTGTTAATTCTAGGACCAAACTTATAAATCTAGTTTGACAAAGTCACTAAAAATCCAAAGCGTAATTCACTATTGTAGTCTTACCATTTGCCATCAATGACTCATTTTGAATTTACTAGTGAGAAGACACTCTTTATATACACATGGGTTGGTAGGAGGTAGAACAAATCATGTGGGATAAACAAGCTAGAATTTGTTGTTTGTGAAGCACTCATAGTTAAGTCAAAAACAAATAATTTTGTTAAAAGTGAAATTTCAGACCTCATTTAGGCATAGTAGAATAACTCTTCTCAAAAACCTTTGAACTAAAAGAAGTTGGTAAATAAAGATAATTTTCACCTCCAAAAATCCTTTTGGAATTTTGAATATCCAATCAAAAGTTATGGACAAATTTGAGAGAGGGGTTGGAATGGACAATTTCTTTAACATTTTTCCAACCCCTCTCTCAAATTTGTTCATAACTTTTGATTGGATATTCAAAATGCCAAACGGATTTTTAGAGGTGAAAATTATCTTTATTTACCAACTTCTTTTAGTTCAAAGGTTTTTGAGAAGAGTTATTCTACTATGCCTAAATGAGGTCTGAAATTTCACTTTTAACAAAATTATTTGTTTTTGACTTAACTATGAGTGCTTCACAAACAACAAATTCTAACTTGTTTATCCCACATGGGCTGCTCTACCTCTACCACTCCAAGTGTATATATATAGCTTTCTTTTCCATTGAAAACTCAAAATAGTATTGGTTTTACAAAAATGCAAGCCAAAAATTAAAAAAATAATGGATCATATTTTTGGCTTGCATTCATACAAAACCAATAATGTTTTGAGTTTTCAAAACATATAATGTATAGGTGTAGAATGCTGGTTATTCTGTGTTTGATTTAATGGGTGTTTGGACATTGGTTTTGTTATAATTTTTAATGTATGTTGTACAGTTGCAGCCAACTGACCTACCCTCTGACAAAATTGACGCGTGTAAATTAGCTAATGATGGTGTGGTATATTCCACACCATTTCATCCGCCGAATGAGATGGTGTGGAATATACCACACCATTCCGTCCAAGGGAAGGCAGCCCACTACTCTGCTAATGACTGTTATGTGAGCTGAAATTCGTCCAGGGTTGATTCTGAACCCTAGGGACTTGAATTTGGCCAGGGAGGATTGACCCCTGTATTGCCCCGTGTTTTACCCCTGCAGAAAACACTGAAATTTTTTATTTGCTGCACATGAATTCATATTCGCAACCCTAAACCCCAAATTAGGAAGTTTGACGAAGTGAAAAATTTAAGCGGCACAAAATAGGGGACAATTTTTATTACATTTACCCTTTGATGGGGCAATACAGGGGGCAATCCTCCCTGACCCTTGAATTTTGGCTTGGGGTTTGTGCTGACCAGGGAAGAAAGATAGATAGACCAAACCAGGTCCTCAGGTCAGACTCATATAAATCCAGAACTGATTGATTTAAGTTCAGGCATATAAAATTGAACTTTGAAATGGAAATTGAGGACTACATATATAAATTTGTGATTTCCAAGTACTAAAGCAAATACAATCTCTCGAGCACTCCCATAATTGGAGTCTAAAACCACATAGATGCAAGTCTCTCACATCAAACATTCAAAATTACAACCGAATGAATTAGAGCACTTTAAGTGACAAGAGTCTTAGAAGTTGGAGTGTTGGAAGAGAGAAGATATTTTCAAAGGAGTCTATAACAATTACTGATCTTTGATCCCAACGATTTGTTCTAAATTTTTTATTCCTTTTACTATTCATTGAATTGTTGGTTAATCACTTAACCCCTAAAGTCTCAAAATCCCTACAGGGGACTCTTGGAATTTCAGGTAGGCTTGTGTGATCTCAATTTTTGACATGATTTTTTGAAACTTTTTTTGGAAGATAATAAATTAGATTATCTTTGTAGGAATATAATTTCAATCATTGCATGGGAGCAAAAGTTATGCCACCCTAAGTCCAAAAAGCAATTCAAGGGGCAGCTCAAAAATAATAATAAAAAAAAGGAATTTTTTTAATTTTTAATTTTTTTCTCAAATATTACATATTATATCTAAAGCTTTGAATCATTCTATTTGGACTAATGATGAAAAAGTTATGGACAGTCTTGTTTTTTGGATAGTCTAAGCATTTTCTTGAAAAAAACTTGTTTTCTTCACTTTAAATGCAAATATCTTGGAATCTACATTGTCATAGCTTTTGAAATTTCTTCCATGCATGCTTACACTAGTCCGGTTCATGGTTCTATGGTTAGATATGCAAATAAAAACAATTTTAAAAGTTTTTTGCTCTTTGCAATAGAAATGGCAGTTTTGAATGCTCTTTGATGGAAAAATGCCTTGGGATTATAGGGGTTAAGAAAATGTGTGGAAGAAATTTCACAAACATTAATTGTGTGGATTGCAAGATATTGCATTTAAAGTGAAGGAAACAAGGTTTTTTGTACCTTGCTCAACTACATTTTTTGGCTTTGAACCTTCATAACTTATAATTTTTGCTCTACTGATTTTGAATTTCTAATTTTATATGATAAAGAATTGAACTGAAAGTCTAGGAAAAAAATTTCAACAATAACACACTTAGTTTTCATTCATTAAAAATTTATTAAATAGAAATAGGTTTAAGATTGAAGGAAAATCTAAATTGTTAATAGCTCTAAGATGAAATTGAGATACACTAATACCAATAGTGAGATTGATCTAGTAAGAAATCTTAAACTTGTGAAACTTTTTTTTTGAAAAATTGAGAAAATTGAGGTCAGAAATGAATACTACAAGTTATTTTTTCAAGAAGATGCTCTAATTGCCCCAAAAATAAGATTGGCCAGATCTTTTGCATAACAAATCCAAATGGAATCAATCAAAGCTTTCTATATACATAAAAATATAATCTATACAAAACAAAATTTTAAAATTTTTTACTTTAAGTGTTTTTTTTGCCCATCAAACTAAAAAAAGGGCTTTTTGTGCCATAACTTTTGCTCCCAAGTCTAGTTGAAATAAGATTTATATGTTCAGAAAGTGAATGTGATTTTTTATCTTTACAAAAAAATTCAGAAAATCATGACAAATATTGAGACCATAGGAGCCTATTCAAAATCCATTTTGTTCCTTTAGAGGACAATGGGACTTTAGGGATTAATTTGGATTCCATTCCGGGTTAGTAGACTAGAGTTTTTAGTTAGTATTGTTTTATTAGGCTAATACGACAAATAGAGAAAGATAAATCAACTTAAAGTTCTTAAAATAATAGGTGGAAATTGATAAACAATTAGGGAATGAGATTTTTTTAATTAATTAAGTTATAATCTATTAGGTTATATCTAAATATTTAGAATAGTTCCAAAAATAAAAATAAATGATCCAAAATACTTGAAAAAATAACAAATTTCTATAGATATCAGTGTGAATTTAATTAATAAGATAAGTTATTCAACAAAGTGTTTCAAAACTAAAACTCTTTAAATCATTTAGGCATGATGGAGAGCATTGACTATTACAAGACTATCATGGTCGTGATTTGCAAGGATAGGACTGTCGATGGAGAGGTACATTGAATTAACCACTTTCTTTTGAAGTTTTTCTATTAAGATATAGGAATTTGAAAGTTAACCTTTAAGTCATGGTTTTATAATTTAGATAATTACTTCAAATATCGTAGGTGATTGTTAGAGGTTTCCAAAAATATCTTAAGTTATAAAAAAAATTACAAATAAAAAAATTACAAGCATATGAACTTCATGTGGTAGAATTGAATTATAATTTCATTCAAAAGAATATTCTAAAATTAGACTCACTTAAAGAATCTTTTAGACATTCCAAAATCAATTTACACTTAAAAACTAATTCATTTTTAAGGAAAATAAAGACAAATGAAGTTTGAACCTATATTTGGATGAAGTGTTTATCTTTGACCAAAAATAGGTTAAAATTTAGATTTAATAATTAGAGTTAATTAAAAATTTAGCACAAAAATTTGACTTAATTTTGAATTAGTCTATTACTAGAATTTGATGGATGAAATTTGCTAGGCTAGTTTATAGGTAAAACTTCATCCTTAGATATCTTTTGATAGGATGGTCCGAATTTGGTCTATTTTATCATTTTAGAAAGGAAAAATTATGCTCTACAGGTTAGGCTTAGTTAATTTTTTGATTTGATTATGTCTCGTTTTCAAAGTCCAACACTTGGTTAGGTTAGCCAAGGTCCTTGGATTTCTAACATTTAAGTGTTTTGGATGATTTAGAGCTATTTTAGGTTCTAAAATAGTACAAATAGAGCATCCATTTCTTAAAAGGCATGAATTAGATTAAGATTTAGGCACACCTAGGATAAATTAATCAACAATGCCACCAAAACCCGTGTGCACGTTTTCATTCAAGGGATGGAGCTAAAAACACTCATACTTGTCTTTCCAAATAATGAAACATATACTTTTTGATAAATCATGCCCCACATAAGACCACCTTGATCTACTTTTTTTAATTTTCTTGAATTCCTTGTCGTTGGTTACAACTTTGGGCAAGCCAATGTGGTTTGACCTCATTTTACAAGTGGCATCACTAGAAGAAATTTGCGTTATTCTAGCTAATGTTTTTTTGTTTTCCAACACAATTAGTTTAGTCACAGTTCTATAAATTTGCATTATTTTCAACACATTTGTGTTAGATTTAACAAAAAAGCATTAGCTAGAATAACGCAAATTTCTTCTAGTGCATAAATTCCCCGTTGTTTTAAGTCACAAAATAGACCAACACTTGAAAAATAATTATCTAAGACCACAACAAGACATGGTTCAAGCCCAAGACAATTTTATGATTCAAAGAGGCTTCTGTACATGATATTCATTTGTTGTCATGTATAGAAACATTTTTGCCACAATAGACTTCAAAAATCAATGTGCATCAAGATGTGGATTTCACAAGGCACTACACCTTGATGCCCCACTTCTTTAATTTTTTGAGCATGTATGGACATGTTGGGCAATAGGAACCTTTGTATCTCACAATAGTTTTGTCAATGGTCACATATGCAGTTCAATGACCATTAAAATGGTTGCATCTTGTCAAAGTTTGGAGACGTTTGTTCTTGCATGTAGATGGCGAGATTTTTGGTATGTAAGCAATGAGTCAATGCTATGAAGTGATGGTGCATCATGAGCCCTAAAATGACTTTGTAATAGAGAAAGGCTCCAACTTTGTCCAATATGCCTTGACGGGTGGATGCATGATTTGGTGTCTCAATAACCATATTACAATATTGATTCCAGGGAAGAATATGTATTTCAAAGTGAATATCACATAAAATATTATAGTAAATGAAAACAATCATCATCTAAAAATGAACTCTTTGGTACCAACATCATTATATTTCATATAGTTATGGATTTTTATAGAGTAAAAATTGGGTTCAGTTTTTAAAAGTCATTTTTTAATGGATTTTTTTTTTAATAAATTTTCTTTCTTTCCTTTCTATAGTATATTTGAAGTTCTAAGTGGGCATATTTCCCCCCAAAAAAAGGAAAACACTTGTAAAGACTCAACCACTTATGAAGACTCAACTATTTATGATTGTTATGAAAGCTCTCTTCAGATGGTTGATTTAGTGTTATGAAAACCTTCTTTAGTGAATCAACTAGTGACAATATTGAGACACCAACCATGCATCTACCCTGACACTTGGAAGTATCTTCATCATTCCCTATGTACAGTCTAATGGACAAAAATACTTTCAAATCCCCAGAAGTTGTTGGCTACCAACCATTTTGCCCTTATGGTCTTCTATCCTCATTTAAAGATCATATATATATCAATTAGTTTCAATATGTATTCTTTGAATAACATAATATTGCTAGAAGAGGGGAAAAATGCACATATGAGAGAAAATCTTATAATAATTTTTTATCTATCCTACATACTTCATGAATGGAGGGTGTTCAAGCTCAAAGGTACTATATTCTTTTGACCATGTCAAATCTCTATATGTATCTCATATTTTCAAAGTCTCCCATTTCATTTAACGTCTCTATAAAATTTCTTATGCCATATTCTTCACTTGAAGTACTATCACTCTCAATAGGTGAGAGGACATTACTTACCTTTAGAAATGATATCCCACTTTCATTTTGAGGGTCAAATAGAGGAAAACCTTATGTACAAGAGGGACTTTGCAATTGCTACAAATGCACTTCATATCTTGAAGTATTGCCTTCTATCCTAACACGTCCTCACCCAAACCTCATGACAAAGTCACCTACAATGCAAGCACCCCGGAGACTATGAGTTTTCTCTTCATGTCTACTATGGTGGCAAGGATCTACCTTTAGCCGTACCCAACTTATCTCACCCCAGCCTCAAGTGGCCATTGCCCCAAATTGCCCCTCTTTGAATTCGACTAGTGTGCCTTTTTTAACTCTTGAGCCTCATCTTCCGCCTTAATTTGCATCAAAAACACTAGATCTTGGAGAAAAAATCACATAAGAGATTCATTTAAAAAAAAATGTAGAGTAGATTTTGAGAAGGCATAAATTGATTGGGATTATGTATGTTAGGCCCTTTATCCTCATATTTTTTGGGTGACCAACTTTTTTAATTTGACATGTGAAAAGAAGATTGAAAGACTTCAAATCACTTTTGCAATTTTAACACCTTCATGATCAAATATTATAATCTTTCAATTCATAAGTGATATTGTTGTATTTTCTTTTCTATGTGATCTCTAACATGTTTATTTGAAAATGTACAATTAAAGTTCAAAAATATTGATACAACTTCTTAAAATGTTGGCTTTTTGTTCAATTTAGAGCAAATTCCTAGAAGCTCAAAAAAGACCTTGGGCATTTAGGGGTTAAGTTGAAATTGACGATAGACAAATGGTTCATTGCAATTGGACTTTGGAGGTTAGAATTTTAGTATGGGATAACAAAATAAAATAAATGCTTTGTAATCATCTAATGTGATTTAAATACTCCAAAATATATTGGAATATGAAATCTACATGAACTTCTAATATTAGTATAATGAAATTTACAACAAAATTTATTGGTTTAATAATAATTAATATGGTTGGGCTTCAATTCCTTGGGATTTAATGTCAGCATAAATAGTTTGGCTTACTTTATAGAAAATTGATTTTTGAATTGAAGAAAATCTATGAGCCTTCTTTTATTTTGTTACAATACATTTAAAATATATTTTATATTTTTGCAGATCCGCCTTATACCAGCATATACCTTATTTAGATAGCAACTTTGGCACTTCTAACTTCCCCTGGAATTTGGATTAAGGTAGGAGGTCCATAAACCACTCATCTAAGAGTTGAAGCTGACTTTTGGGGAGGTAGAGCTTCTTAAAATATTTTTCAGTAAATTTTCCTTGAAAGGCAAGAGAAATTGGCATCTAACCCAAGTTGTTTCATATTTTTTGAAGCTTTATGGAATTAGTTATGAATTTCTGAAGTTGCAGAAAAGTGCATTTTTGTGGGCTCTAAAACCGACCACCTCCTCAAATGCACACCACTTGTACATTGGAAAGTGCAAAGTGTACCTCTAGAGCTTGATTGGTTTTAGAACCCGCTCCATTTTAGGACCTCCTACCTTATGTTAAAAATTAAAATTTCTTAAAAAAAAAAAATTCATGCAAATTTTTGTTTGAAAAGACGTTTGTTCAAAAAATAATTCATCTATTTTTTTAAAGATTTACCAGAAAAGTTGCTATCCAAGTACAAAATACTTTTGGCTTTGAAATTTTTACGGTTTGATGTTCACACAATGCTGGTGTTCTATTTGGGCTTGTTCACAAAGCTAATGTCCATGTAGGCTTGTGCCCCAAGTCCTTTCTACTGCATTAATTTATTCTATAAGTGAAGGTACAAAATTAAAATCATCTCAAATTAGTATGGCATCCACTAATACAACAAGACGCTAAACTACGAGAGACTTTGTTTGCATAGCACCAACTTGCTTTTCAAGTAAGGTACATTAATTTGTTCCAATAGTGTGACACAAATTTATCAAAGTCTCAATATTTTGAATTAGTGCAAGTTGAAATATTCTTTTCTAGGTGATGCTAATCTCCTCCCCCCCCCCCCCCCCTTTAAGTTTTTACCAACGAATTCATAATTTTAGGAATTTGGTTTTATGAAATATTTTCTAGTAAATTTTCATCGAAACAAAAATAGAATTGGCATCTAACCTATATTAGTAGAGAGTTGGTCCTAAAGCATTAGTGAGAGCATTAAAGCTCGATGCCAAGACCCATATAGGCACCAAACTATTGTAATCTCATTGGTGCTTCCAAACCAACTTTCTACTAGTGCCAATTTGTTTCATAATTTTGAACCTTAGTGAAACTAGTTATTAATTTTTGAAGTTGATTACTAAAACCATTCATCTTCTAAAATGTACATTATTGTATATTGATGATACATTAATCCCTAAAGAACCAAGAATCCCTTTGGAAGACACTTGAAAAATATTTTTTTTACTTTAAATGCAAATATTTTGCAATCTATTCCATGAAAGTTTCTAAAATTTCTTCCACACAATCTCTTACTAGTTAAGTATAAGATCCTATGGTTAGATATGCAAAAAAATAAAAAGAGTTAAATTTTTTGCAGTTTGCAATAGAAATGGCAGTATTGAGTGTTTTCTAACAAAAAAAAGGCCTCAATCCTTTCAAAGTTAAAGAGTGCAATCATTAGAAAAAATTTGGGGCCAAGGGAGGGCCGTTTCAGGCCCGTTCCCCAATCTGTCCCCATGCTGTGAACAGTGAAATGGGCTGTTAGAAAAAAATATTAAAAAAAAAAAAAAAAAATTTAAAAAAAAATTGTTTCCCAAATTTCGTTTTAAGAAGAAATTTTTTTTTTGAATTTTTTTTTAATTTAAAAAAAATAAAATCTGATGTGGCCGTTGCCATGCCATGTCACCCTGCTGCGGTGGCGCAGTTTCAGCAGTCAGGGACTGCGCAGAACTTGTGGAGAACTCATGGGAACTCGCGGCCCTCCCTTGGCCCCAAATTTTTTCTAATGTTGTACATCTATGTTAGTGGACACTTTTAAAACCTAAATTGTTTTTGGACCCACCTCCTACCTTAATTTTCAACTTCAATTTTTATTTATTTAGTTGAGTTCAAATTCACTAAAGTATTAGAGAATCCATACATTAATTAAATTGTTTTGTTTGTTTGTTTTGTTTGTTCATGTTGAAATCTCTAAAATCATGAGTTTCTCAGTTGTGTTCTTGGTACCATTGAAAAACTCTTTGTGAGGAAGGATGCATGGACTTTGCTTCATGGCGTTCAGACCAAGGTGTGAAAATTATGAATTTTTTAATTAAAAAATTATTTTGATTTTATTTGATTGTAGAAATGGCACAAAACACACTAGTCACTAAAAGAACAAGGCCATTTTTCTATTTAAAAACACTCAAAATTGTCATTTTTGTTGCATTCATAAAAAAACAAATTAGAATCTAATTGTAGAATCTTGTATTTTATTTGTCTAAAATCATGTAGTAAGAATTTTATGAAGTTTGACCATACAAATTAGAAGATATTAGCATTCAAAGGTTTTTTTAAAAATTCAGTGAACAATGGTCTATAATTTTCAATGATTTTGACCACCATTTGTGGAATTTTTTTGCACTTTGGACTTTGAATTCAAAACTTTTTGTGTTGAAGAGCTTAATTGGAAGGCTAGGATAAAAGTTTTAAAACAAAACTCTTGATTCTCATTCTTTAAAAAAATGTGAAGTAGAAGTAGGTCTAAGATTGAAAGAAAAAATAAATCATTAATAGCTCTAAGATGGGATTGAAATACAATAATCCCAAACGTGAGATTGTTCTAGTAAGCAATTTTAACCTTGTCAAACAATTTCTACTGAAAATTGTGAAAATTGCATTAAAAAATGAATCCTATAAGTTATTTTTCAAGAAGATGCTTAGATTGCCCCCAAAACAAGATTGTTCATAACTTTCACATTACTAATCCAAATAGAATGAATTAAAGCTTTATGTGCAGACAAAAATTATGTTCTCTAAGGATAAATTAATAATATTTAATTTCAAGTTTTTGTGGATTTTTATTTTTTGTTCAAAGAATGGAAATTTTTATTTAGGATGGCATAACTTTTGCTCCTGAGCACTAATTGAAATAAAATTATATTCCTATAGAGCTCATAAGTTTTTCTATCTTATGAGAGAATTTCAAAAAAATTCACTAAAAATTGAGGTAATAAAAACTTGCTTGAAATTCATTTTGTTCCCTGAGGGGACAATGGTTTTTTAGAGGCTAGGGTAGAAGTACCTATTTCAAACAGACACACATACCATGATGATTGTATAGGGTCAGCTATTGTGGACAACAATTGGATGCATTGTTCATTGAAAAAATTTCTTTATTTGTACCTTCTCATCCACTCATCTTTCTTCCCTCCTTGGTTAGGGAGAAGCGCCAAAGCTAATTATAATAGGTGAATCTATGAGACCATAATGGATACAAATGAAAAATCCACATTTATATTGAATAAAATATTAATTATTGAATTTTTATAATTTTTTGCATTCTTCCTTGTCCTCAAATTTGCACACATTGAGCTCAATTTCTCAATGAATTTCCATTTCCTATAAGCTAATAAAATGCTTAAGTTATTGAAAATAGGTACTTCTACCATAGTACTCTATAGTCTATACTATGGTGCTTCACAAGTTTGTCAATGATTAGGTTTGAAAGGATCGCAAGACACTAAACCTGTCCTACAAAATGGATCCTACAAGGTGAATTCATCTCTAAAGATAGTGCATGGATTTTTAAAAATTTGCCACACATAATAAAATTTGAAAATTTTGAACTCATATTTTCAATTAGGGGCCCTAAATTATCGAAGGGAGGTGAAGAAAATAGAATTAGCACGGTACAAAATAGGGGATTTTTTTCTACAATTACCTCGCAGAAAATAAAATTCACCCTGTAGGATCCATTGTGTGGGACGGGTTTAGCGTGTCGTGTAAGGATCTCCAACACCCAAGTCGAGATGAAAGAATCGATTGATACCATATGAACCAAGCTAAGGTGAAGCCACCCATAACCAATCAAATAAACAATTGTAGACATGATCTGGAGTAGTGCAAGGCGAAGCAAATGTTTCTGGAGGCGCAGAGATAGAAATGATGGGGATTGCCAAAACTTTGGTAATTTTATCGCTTACGTTGATTTTATCGCTTGAATTAGTATAGATTTTGAAAGGCAAAAGTTGGTCTCGATCCATGTCCAATGTCTAGAGTCATTCAATTCCGATCATTTCAAGAATTACTTTCCCGCTTATTACTTCCTACTTTCTTGCTCACTTCTTCGGGACATGTGTCATGGCCTTACTAGTCCCAACCTTGAAAAGGAGAAGAAAAAGAAAACATTCCCAGCTTCGGTTGGAAACAACTACACCCTACATGTTGGGTATGGATGGGTCTCTGGTCGGGAATGTGTGGTCCCTACCTTAACTTAAGTTATAAGCACTCTCACTGTCTGTGTGGTCTTGTTTTCTGACATTGGTCCACTTTCCGCGGGTCTCACGATCGCGTCTCTGGCTACGCAAAGTCGCCAAGTTAACTGATAACAGATCATGGAAGTGTGCTGATTGCAGACTGAGGCAGACTCGCCAACAAATGGATTGTGCGCATTTAATCATTGTGCCTTCCCTTTGCCCAAACTCCCAAAGCCCTTTTCTGTTTGTCTCTTCCCATGTTTCTTAACACATTAAATTGGTGTCTCACTTGTCCTTCACATGGCTACTTACGCCACAGATAACAAATAATAAAGTAACAACAATTCAGAATGTCGAACCGGGGGAGTCAGCAAACCCACGAGTTCCGCGCACCCATTTCGGACCTATTCACATATTGGCTCCACGGTTGCGTGATTTGCATGACAAAAAACAATGACGTGATTTCTGGAGATTGGATTCACCTATTTTCAATTTTGTTACATTCAATTTCCTTATAGAACTTTAGGTTGGCACTTCTTTTTCTTATCTTCATACTCAACTTGATATTATAAAGGTTATTTGTAAACTAGAAGTCAAATCTTTTTTTAGATCTCTTGACTATTAATATACGGGCCTTCTTACTATAAAATATGTATTCTATTTTGTGTAGTCATAGTTTTTGTTTTTATTATTATTATTAGATGCTTGAGTTCAAGCACTTGAGGGATCTAGATTGGGGACTCTTGCACATGTCCTTATAATAAATTTTTGGTAGTATAGGAGTGACATTGACATTGAGATTGACAAAAAACCTTAGTTTTCATCTGCACCAAAATGGTAGGTATCCTTCCATCTTCCATCTTCTTTTAGTTTAGAATGATTTGTTCTTTTAAGTGACTTTATCAGCGTACAATAATATTGCTTAAAGGCGTAAAACTAAACCTTAATTGCTTATATTTGGGTATTGGTGGCAAGACAGAGTAGCTAACTCTAAGATAGCATCATTTAAGTAGAAAAACCTTTGGGTAGTTGCAAGTTACGTTCCAATGGTTCCTAGACACTAGCTCTTGTTCACTCTTCTTCACTCAAACTTGAACTCTTGTCTTTTTGACATAATGTTGAATTTTAAACCATTT
Organism: Antitrichia curtipendula; assembly: GCA_951230915.1. Classification (NCBI taxonomy): domain Eukaryota; kingdom Viridiplantae; phylum Streptophyta; class Bryopsida; order Hypnales; family Leucodontaceae; genus Antitrichia; species Antitrichia curtipendula. The sequence goes on along the minus strand of OX579636.1, from coordinate 18,818,756 downwards.
TTATAAATAATAATCATTATATTATTACAAAATTCAAAGGATCAAGGTTTAGATTTATTTATAATTAAATAGAAGACAAAAGTTTTAATTTGCTAAAACGAAATATCTCAAAGATATAAAAATTTGAAACCTCCCATTAAATAATATTTTGACCAACAACAACAAAGTTTTGAGGTTTTACAAATCCCGATTTAGATTTTAGATTTAGATTTTCATTACAATTCTCATCTAAAAATTTATACTATAAACCACATCCAAAAAATAAAATCATCAAGTTTTTTTAGTTTAGAGGTATAATGAATCATCTAAAAACAAATATCTAAAAATAAAAATGAAAAAAAATTTGATGATTTCATTTCTATAGTTGCGTTTCAACTGGTACTTTCCATTGTGCAATTAGGTTGCTGATTTGGAGTCTGGCTAGTAATTGTCAATTTGGCTTGTGATGTGTGTGGAGGTTGTCATCTTTTGCGAGAGAGTGAGGTAATGAACCAAATGTTGAGAGAACTTCGAAAAGTGTAATTCAGTGATATGCTCACCATTTAGATTAATGAGATGTGCTTCTAGCTTAAGACCCCAAAACTACGTTGTAGCAGCTGTCTGACGTGGCAGAGAGATTGCCTCGTCATATAATTTTAATTTATTTTCAAAAAATAAAATACATATGTTTTTCATTTTAATATTTTTTTAAATATTTTTTTTTGACAATGACTTTCTTTAACTGCCAGAGGAACAACGCCAGGAATAAGCTTGAAACCAGTGTGTGTTTTTTTGGCGATTTGGTGCAAAATTGCACCAAAAATTTTGACCTAGCATCAAGCCTATAGGAAATTTTTAGAAAAATCTTGGATGGAATCGCCACATTGTGAATGAAAATAGAATTATAGATATGTAGTATCACATTTTCAATATCCAATACGTGGATGAATGTTGAAACTTGGAGCACCACCGTAACATTTAATATCGCCACTTCGCCACTTCGCCACTTCATGAAAAATGAAAAAACAAACCCTTCTTGAAACGGCCCTCTCAATCTCATCTAATGGCAAGGTATATGAGTACAAGGATTGGCAATTACGGAGAATAAATGAGAGCAATATATGGCAATCACAAAGAGTAATTGAGAGCAAAACATGCAAACAAGTGTTTATAAGGAACGCGAGGCTAGTAGTACATTTGTCCACATAGCTCGGCAGCCTCTTGTATAGGTTTTTTGAACCCCTCATAGCAAGATGCATGAATGTTGGGATGCCTTGCATGGTATTGGTTGGTGAATTATAATCAAAGACTTGCAAGCGTTTGTGCCTAGTTGGCTACCGTGGGATCACCTTGGGTACTTAACCCATTAACGACCGTGGTCGATTCGGGGGGTGGACAATCCTTTGTATTTTCATTTGGGGCAAATTTTAGGGTTACCAAATACAGATGTTTATCACAGATCTGACCGTACAGATGGAAGTAGCTTGAAGGGTTTAGTGATATGTACCATGAATCATAATCACTCTTTAGTTGTTATAGTCATCTTTTTGCATTTATTAGTGTATTTTCAGCCGGTACTCTTTCAGTTTTTTCAACCCTCTAGCCACATGCCACCTCAGATTGGCTTGATTTTTGTCCTAAACTCTTCACCTTCCAATTCCCCAGATCCGTCCCCTTTGCCACATCATCAAATTCCTTACCATGCTCTCTCTACAAACTGAAAAGAGTCAAAATCGACCACAGATTGGTCGACCAGTCGTTAATGGGTTAACTCCTAAAGTTCCATGACTATGTTTTCACCAAAAACGCTCAAGAACTATCATTTCTAGTACAAGTACCAAATTTTTGAAATTTTTTTTTTTTTGACACATGTAACTTTAGGATCTTGTAGTATGCTGACTTGAGAACATGTGCTCAAAATTTCAGAAAATTCCACTGCATGGATTGCAAGATATAAGCATTCAAAATCATTGAAATCGTTTTTTGCCCATGCAAAAAAACGGGCAGTTGCACTTCACAAGCTCACTTTTCTATGAAAAAATGTCCAAAATGGTGGTGCGTCTTTGGATTCATTTTCCTAGACAAGTTGGTTACATGCTTAAAAAGATTCATATCATTTGGAATTGTACAACATATAGAAAACAAATAGTAAGTAGGAAGAAGTAGATAATGATTCAAAATACAAAATTGTTAAGAATTTAGATATGGAATTGGAAAATGCCAATCCCAATGGTCGAAATGTTGTAATAAACAATCTACATCCTACGATTTTATTTTTTTCAAAAAATATTGAAAATTGAGAAAGAGAAAGGACTTTAAAGTTTATTTTAGAGTAGAGATTTCATAACTACCTGCAAACTAAAACTCTTCATAACTTTTGACTCATTGGTCAAAATGGAATGATTAAAGCTTTCTTTGTGTATATAACTCTAGAAAATCAATTTTAAATTTTTGTTTTTGAAAAAAGTGATTTTTAAAATTCTGCCCAGACTGCCCGGCCGAGAAAAAAAGCAACATATTAGGCCATAACTTTTTACTTGTATTTCCAAATGTTATAACATTTAGTGCATATGAAAGATATTCCTTGTCCCCACCTTCTATTAAAATTTCAGCCCAAAATATGAAAATCTCTAGTCATAGAAACCTGACCAAAATTTCTATACGGCCAAAAAACGCATGTTGGTCCTTCAGGGATTAAGGGGCAAACTCTGGCCATTTTAAACTCAGTTTTTTTGTAGAGGGGTTTGCCTGCACCTCATTTATTTTTTTATTTTTTTGACACAAGTAAAAGAACTCATACTGCAAGAAAGAGGAAACATGTATCTAGCTGCAAGCGTCTTGGGGCTGCAAGTGACAACAAAGGCAAAACAAAATAAGAATTCCACAATTTGCACCGACCCTGCATATCACCCTGCTGGGGTGCTACTCCGCATCTCATTTTGAGTGCAAACTAGCACCATAAAGCCAAATTTAAAAGCATTGAATCCAACACCACTAAACAGCAAACACCGATCATCACACACCAAACACCAAACATGATGAAGATTTATTGGTGGGCTAAAGATGCTCTAATACCTATTGTTGCATGATAGATAGCATTCCAATTTAGGGCATAAGTTAACCCCTAATGGTTTTTGGCTATGTTTTCATCAAAACTACTCTAAAACAGTCATTTTTAAGACAACCACCAAATTTTAGAAAAAAAACAATTTAGGACAAATTTAACCGTAGGATCTTTTAGTAAAATGATTTGAAAAGATGTGGAAAAAATTTCAGAAATTTCCGCCATGTAGATTGCAAGATATTAGCGTTTGAAGTTACAGAAATCCTTTTTTTACTACTGCGAAAATCCGGGCAGCTGCACTTCAGAAGGCAATATTTGTATGAAACAAAGTCCAAATGGTTGTAACTCTTTGGATTCATTCTTCAATTCAAGTTGGCTACATGCTTGAAAATTTCCAAATCATTTGGAATTGTACAACATGTACAAAAAAAATAGTAAGTAGAAAGAAGTAGAAAATGAGCCAAAATACTAAATTGTAAACAATTTAGTTATGGAATTGAAAAATTCCAATCCCAATGGTAAAAATGTTTTAATAAACAATCTACAACTCATTTTTTTTTTTTTTTCCAAAACTATTAAAAATTGAATTAAATAAAGGATGTCAAACTTTTTTTATAATGTATAGATTCTATAACTAGTGGCAAACTACCCCAAACTAAAACTCCTTATAACTTTTGACTTATTGATCAAAATGGCATCATCCAAAGCTTCCTACTTAAATAAAAATCTAATAAACCAATTTCAAATTTTTATTTTTTTTAAAAGTCATTTTTAAAGAAATTTTTTGAGCTACCCGGGCTGCCCAAAGTTTAAAGAAAATCACATATCATGCAATAACTTTTTAACCATGTAGTCAAAAGTTACCAAAAAAATTGGGCCTTAACCCCTAAAGTCTGAAGGCCATTTTTTCATCAAAAAACACTCGAAACTGTCATTTCTAGAGCAAAGAGCAAAAGAAAAAATTCAATGTTTATTTTGCATATTTAACCGTAGGATCTTGTAATAGACTAGTGTAAGAATGTGTGGAAGAAATTTCAGAAATTTTGACCACGTAGATTGCAAGATATTTGCATTTAAAGTGAAGGAATCTATTTTTTTTGTACCTTGCTCAACTACATTTTTTGGCTTTGAACCTTTTTAACTTAAAATTTTTGCTCTAATGATTTTGAATTTCTAATTTTTTATAATGAAGAATTGAGTTGAGAATCTAGAAAAAAATAATTTAAGAAGAAACACTTAGTTTTCACTCATTAAAAAATTGTTAAATAGAAGTAAGTTCAAGATTGAAGGAAAAATTAAATCATTAACAGCTCTAAGATAGAATTGAAATATACTAATCTCAATGGTGAGATTGTTCTAGCAAGAAATCTTCACCTTGTGAAACTTTTTTTTTTTTTAAATTGTTAATATTGAGTTCAGAAATGAGTCCTACAAGTTATTTTTTCAAAAAGATGCTCTAACTGCCCAAAAAATAAGATTGACTATATCTTTTGCATAGCAAATCCAAATGGAATGAATAAAAGCTTCCCATGTAAATAAAAATAAAATCTATATGAAACAAATTTTTAAAATTTTTAATTTAAAGTTCTTTTGAGGATTTTTTTCTGCCTGCTGAACTAAAATTTGGGGGTTTTGTGCCATAACTTTTGTTCCCGGGCACCGATTGAAATAAAAATTACATTTTCGGAAAGCTAATGTGATTCTCTATCTTCACAAAAAAAATTCAGAAAATCACAAAAAATATTGAGACCATAGGAGCCTGCCCAAAATCCATTTTGTCCCCTAAGGGGACAATTGGGACTTTAGGGGTTGAAACTACTCCTCGGGCACATGTTGCGTGAAAATTTCAAAGAAATAAAAGAAAAACTCCATCCGTAGTAAGCTGCCAAAAATCGTTGTGTTGCCAAAAAACGCAGTTTGGTCCTTTAGGGGTTAAATCAAGCAAGAATCCTTCACTTTGTAGATAGCAACAAAACAAATTCCACATCTAGAATTATAACCGGTTGTTGACTTTTCAACGCTAATGTGGCCCCATCCCATGGACAACCCGTCACCATTGCCGTTACAAGTTGCAACTCATAACCTTCCTTCCTTTCAGCTTACTCCTTATACCTTGAATTGTGAAGACCAAAAGTTGTGATTGAAAAACTATACCACCGATTATAATGTATGATAACCTATTCGCTGCTAGCACGGCTCATCAATTATCTAATACACAATTATAATATAATAAGCTCAGCTTACTGAAGTCTGTCCTGTCCTCTCTTCTCTTGTCTGGTCCAGCAATGAGTGCATCATGTCGAGAAGAAACTGAACAGTCTTGCTCTTACTTTGGACTTTGGAGTGCCTGTTTGGCTTGTCTCTGGGCCACAACCCCGAGGCCATTCAATTGGCAAAGAGGTCATTTATGAACGAGCTTCCTTGTCTGAAGGTCTCTCGCATTCATGCCCAGGTCAAATCCATTTCATAACAAACTGCCTCAAGGCACTCCACTCCATGATGAATAATAAGGGCCGCTTTACACCTAGAGGCCAGGCCAATTCTCCTTCAAGCCGATTGCACGAAATTTCAGCCCCTTTTGGGCTAGAGGCCAGCCTCAACTACCCATTAGAATAACGTTAAGGTCAGTCCCCGCCGATTCAGGCCTTCTGAAGGCATGGTTAGGTGGCGGAATTAGCCATGCAGGCCGATTCTGCCAAGGGAGGGCCGATTCTGTCATGGGAACTTCTCCACGAACGCGGGGAACTGTCCTTAACGCTAGGGAACGGTCCGCATGCTGCGGATTCTGCAGCAGCGCGCGGCCACAGGTCTCGCCCTCCGGGCTCGCCCAGTGCCGCTTGCTGCTGCAGAATCCGCAGCATGCGGACCGTTCTCTAGTACATTATAGTGGGGGTCAATTCTACTGTATGTAAAGGCCTTGAGGCCAAGAAGCCAGGCCAATTCAATAAAACCTACAAAAAAGAGAGAAAAGGTTGAAATTTTCAAGGAAACTTTACACCTAGAGGCTAGGCTAATTCCCATTGAGGCCAATCATACAAAATCCAACGGATGTGATTTGTTGAAGAAATTAATATTTTATAAAATACTTTAAAAAAAATTGAAATCTGACATTGGCCTCCCATTTATGGTGCACCCAATTCAATGAGCTCGGTCATGTCAGATCATGTCTTTGTTGAATAAAAAATTAATTCCACTAAATTGGATTGGTCTCTAGGTGTAAAAGAATTGGGTTTGATTTCAACGTTTTGTCCAATCACAAGTGAGAGTTCTTGGCCTCTGACGCAACAAATTGGCCTGGCCTCTAAGTGTAAAGTGGCCCTAAGATCAGCAGAATTTTTGGGTGGCAAAATTTTGCCAGATCCCACAAAACACAACCTACCTTGCCTCTATTGGGACACATCAATCTTTTCAAATGAGTTTGAATGAAGCAAAGGAGAACAGTCAGGGGGGACGGTTCTCTATTTTGTTTTCTTAACCCCTAAAGCCCCGAGGGTGTTTTCTGCCAAAAAACACTCAAAACTACCACTTCTGCTGTATTCACTTAAGGAAACCAATTTTTTTGTTTTTTGGGGAATTTAACCGTAGGATCTTGTACTTAACTTGTCTGAGATCATGTAGTAAAAATTTCATCAAATTTGACCGTACGGATTTGAAGATATTAGCATTCAAAGTTGAACAAAAAGTTTTTTTTCAAGAAGATGCTTAAATTGCCCGAAAAACTAAGATTGTCCATAACTTTCTCATCCCTAGTCCAAATAGAATGAATCAAAGCTTCACATATAGGTAAAAACATAATCTTTGAGGTAAAAAATTCAAAAAAAATGATTTTGACTTTTTGTAAATTTTTTGGGCTGCCCGAGAATCTTCATTTCTTGCTCATTGTGCCATAACTTTTTCATCCGGCATCCGATTGAAACAAAAATTATATATCCACAAAGCTCTTGCAAAGCTACACAACCTCAAAAAATCTCAAAAAAATTCACTTCAAATTGAGACAATAGGAACCTACCCGGACCCAAATTGTCCCCCGAGGGGACAAGCGGGGCTTTAGGGGTTAAAACATTGTGGATGATAGTCCCACCCAATACCAGATGTAAATAAAACGTGCACTTATTGGAGACAGACCGATTTCTATCAGAACTCAGAAGGGACTGAGAGGAGTCGAATCTAAAAGAACATCCCTTGCAATGAAATCTCCGTTGCACTTGTTTAAAAAAAATTGAAGTGAACACTAGATTCATGTAACTTAAACGTAGCTACCAAATGCAAAGCAGGAAAACGGTCCACCGATGAATTGGCTGGACTGTGGGAGGCAGTTGCGCCCGAACAGGGGGGTCCAATAAATCATCCAGTGGCGGTAGTACATCCATCCATCTTGTGTTATTCGAGGGACGGATGAGAAAATGATATATGTACCGGATGTAAAGAGGAGCAAGCATTCAAAGCCGGCCTAGTGCCATCGGATTCACCCTCCCCGTCAGACCTCTTCTGTTGTTTCCCCCCCTGAAAGTTAAATGCCTTGCAATGGTACTTTCCATTTGTTAAAAAAAAAAAAAAAAGAAAGTTAAATGCCTTTGGCACGGATCTCGATAAATTGGTTGCACGAGATATTTCAGGAGGGGGGGTGGGGTAAAACCTGCCCCTGTTTTTTTTGTTTTTTTTAAAGTAGAAGGGGACCTCCTAGAGTAAATTGGGGCCGCAGGCCCCAAATTTGCCAAAAAAAATTCAAAAAAAAAGCCTCCGGACCCCTAAAATGAGAAAGCCAGAAATTTGAGAAGGCAAAGGGCCCACCTCCTGAATTATCTCGTGCAACTAAAATATTGAGATCCCTTTGGCACCATCGCCGGTAACGTACCGTACCGTACCGTTGCTGCGGCTTCTATTCAAGGAAGCTCGGTGACTGGCACTCGGTCACTTCCGTCTGTTGTCTTCGCTGAATTTATTGGGGTTCCTGTTGTTCTCTTGATTCATTTCCTTTGAAAGGAACGGTGTGGGAAGGTAGTCTCCTCTTAACCCATAAATGACAAATGATAAAGGCCTTTTCTGAGCTTCTAGGAATTTGTTCTAAATTGAACTAAAGCCAACATTTTGATAAGTTATATCAATTTCTTTTGAATTATAACCATACAAATTCAAACTAGACATGTTAGGGGTCATATGGAAAAATAAAACACAACAATATCACTTATGGATTGAAAGATTATGATGTTTGATTTTGAAGGTATTAAAACTTGCAAAAGTGATTTGAAGTCTTTCATTCCTCTTTTTACATGTCAAATCTAAAAAGTTGGTCACCAAAAAAATATGAGGATAAAGGGCCTAACATGCATAACCCCAATCAATTTATGGCTTCTCAAAATCTACTCTACAATTTTTTTAAATGAATTTCTAATGTGATATTTTCTCCAAGATTCAGTATATTTGAGGCTCATTTCCAAGAGCCCTCAACACTGCGGAAAGTCAAGATTGCAATGGACATCCTTGTACACAATCTTGAATAGAAAAATCATAATAATTCATTTTCAAAATTTGATTTTTGATGCTAAAAGTAGACTTCAAAAAGAACTTTTCAAAATATAAACTACTAAAAATATTAATTTGGTAAGGTTTTATTTAACTTCAAAGTTTCGCCAATACCAAAATTTGGTGCCTTGGGCATTTAGAGTTTAAACTGACCATTTAGGAGATGACTACCTTTTGGGGGAAACTAAATTCCTTTAAACAATTTTCAATAAATTTTTGTAGTAAGAAAAATAGAAATGAATTGGCATCTAACCCAAGTTGTTTCATGTTTTTGGACCTCAAAGGCGGAATTAAGTTATAAATTGTTAAAGCTATAATAGATAGGTCATTAAAAGTGAGCACCTCCCAAAATGTATGTTGTGGATACATTAAAGAAAACAAAATGTATCTCTATGCCATGATCTCCTTTATAGCATAGTAGCTTTAAAACATAGTACTTTATAGATAGAGAGAAGAAAAGTTAAATTAACAAGCATTTATTTGTTCCATGTACATGGAATCTAAAAGTGTCTTTGATTGACTGCAAAAAGGTTACATGGAACTTCTTGTTGTTTTACAAAAATTATGAAAGGTTCTTCAAAAAATTTAGAATACTAACAATGAAGTACTAGGCTGATTCATGAGAAAAATTTGTATAATTTTTTTGAAACATTTATATGTAACTTCACCCTTTAGTAGATTTTAGGAATTTTGTTTATTTTTCATTTACAATCCTATGTGCATAAGCTGGTGTCAAGGACAAGCTCAAATTGCCAATGAGTAGAACCTTCTTTTATCACTTCTATCATTTGAAAGTTCTTAAATTCTTATTTGGAAACAATAGGAACAAAAAACATCAAGCAACCACTATAGGCCAATAGATAAGGGAAGGCAATCAAAGTCTTTCCATCTTTCCAAATGACAATAATTATAAAAATAGACAACAAAATACCATTTTTTGTATGAAAATACTACAAGGAATACTATGAACTTTTAGAATGTAAATTATTATTATTTTTAAAATTGGTAGAAGATACTAGAAATATTATATTTTTAAATTTTAAAGTCTAAATTATTCACCGAAAGTAATGCACAAATTAAATTAATGGAAAATTTTGGAGAATAGATACTTTGATGTATGAAATGTTGGAAAGCAATAAAAACATTTCAAACTTTAAAACAAAAGTAGGCACAAAATACTTGTATTATTTATTGGAATTTTGGCATCACATTCTTACTAGCATTCTTAATAACATAATGAAGACAAGATTCCACATAAAAGAATGGAAGGGGTGTTAAGGTCAAGAAATGCATGCATGAGAGCCTTCTTTGCACTCATGTGGAGAACAAAAAATATTCCCTACTTAGATTATACTTGATAGCTATAGGTCTATTGCAAAAATACACCTCAAAGAGTTGACTCCTCAATTTGCAATATGAATATTCAAATGTCTTAAAAACTATTTAAATCCAGATAAGAAAATTTGAAAAATTGCATTTCAAATGATAAATGATTTTTCAATAATTAAAAAGAAGAAAAACTATAATTAAAAGATTAACATTCACCTTTGCTGTAAATTTTGGCTCTATGTACTCATTACTTCAAAAGTTATAATATACAAACATTGATTAGTACACAAGTTGAAAGTGCAACATTCAAATCCAAGTTGCAACAAACAATACAAGTATTCTATGCTTTTGCACCCATACAAGGTTCAAAGCAAAAAAATTCAGCAATAAAAGCATATTATTTCAAAGCAACAATCTAAGAAAATAGTAAAGCGCCACAAGAATTTTTTTAAACCATTTAAAACCTTAAAACTAACAAAGAATTGCACTTTTAGTAAAACTTCACTACTTCAGTAAGAATCTAGAATTTTAAAAAAAATTCATTTACGACCCTATATTGATAATTTCGAGTCACTTTTAGTTGCACATTCCATTACACCCGATAGTTAGAGTTGACAAAAATACATCTAAAAATAGATAAATAAATTAGTATAATATCATTTTTCAATAAAAAATTATATGAAAAAGTTTAGATTTTTTTATTTAAAATAAAAAAATCTTCATAATCACATCTATCAACTTTAATTAATTTTTTATAGGGAATACCAACTTTGACCACCATGTACGATAATAATATTCATTTCCTTCCAATTGCATCAATCATGTGCTATGATACAAAGACATTCAAGACATTGGCATTTTGGGTGTGAAAGTATCTATGTTAGAATAGAGGTGGCAATGGCAATTGTGATCAAAGAAAATCCATACACTTTATCATCTTTTTATATTGCAACATTTGATTTGAAAATAAAACATCTTCTAAGCTATAATTTTCTAATATCACTCCAATGAATATAAAATATGTGCAATGACCATATTGAAAATCTAGACTATTCAACCTCAGTTGTAAAAAACATAAGTGCAATGCATTCTCTATTAGGATTTTATAGAATCATCCATTATTTTTGCCCTCCCAATTGCTAGATCTATCAATATACTAAGTATAGGACAAGATTGATACAACTCTACAAAATATTTAATTATTTTCAAAAAATAAAGGTTGAAGAGACCTTGAAAGTACAAATAATTTTCAAGTTTTTTTCCCCATTCAAAGGTCATTCAAAAACAAATATCTATTTTTGACATTATTTGACAGTATTTTCCTCCCAATTTGCCCTTCAACTGCATACTTAGATGTTCTAATAATGCTTCTATGTATTCCAAGGCAATCTAAAATGTCAAGTGATGCAAGTCACACAATGCAATGTCATAATAGGGCATCTTCAATAAACTATGGAATTTGCCCAGCCAAATATAACATTTTCACTGCTGTATCATTAGAACTTGAAATTTATATCATTGGAAACTCATTCAAAAGTATTTTGAATAGGTATAAAAAATAATTTAGATTTAGACAAATTACCAATTCATGTTCCAAATTGCACCCCAAGTGATTTATTTTCATTGTCAAATGTGTAGTTTTCAGTTTTCTTGAACACATTCAAAGTGCTTTTGGATGCGCTTCCAACCAGTGATAGAAATTTCAAATTATAATTATAAACCAATCAAAAGTTAAAAGTAAATAAGGAGGGCCAATATACCGGTTCCACTGAGGATGCTCCAATACCCCTCTAAAATCCAGTACAGCTTTGGTACAAGTACTCCACATTACAACGACTTACCTAATTACCTCACTAGTCACTACCCGCAGTGTCAGTGCAAGTGCTTGTACTGGGTCCGTGTCAACACTCAATGCTACCAATCTGCATTTCTGACATTTTAAATTAAAAATCAAACAGTGCTAACGAAGCAATTGAGATAAAATCAAGTCAAGGGGAAGACACCCATTCCCGTCCCTGTACCCAATTCTGTCGTGATGGAGCAAGGGTGCACATTTTCATAGTAAGAATGTACATTATTGGTACATTGTGACGGAATTGGGTATAGGGACGGGAATGGGTGTTTTCACCTTAGATAAGAGCATCTGCAATGCATACTGGCATACAAGCCCTATAACAACAAATAGTGGGCTATTCTTTGAGGTCCGCATAGTGCCAGTTTTTTCTTTGGACAAATTGACCCAATTCAAAGCTGGAAATCTAAATGTCAAATGGACATTTTCATATTATAAAAAGAAAAGAAAAAATTTACATTAAAATAAATAAATGCATGAAAACAAGGGAAGGTTGAATCAATTAGTAGACATACTAATGTTTGAAGAGCATTGACAATAATGATTATTCCGACAAAGAGCCAACTTGCACATTTGGTTAGTAGAATTGCAAGCCCCAATAACAATTGTATTGGAGCTCAAATTTTATTAGAACTAAGTTTGCGCACGACAAAGTGTCAATACTAGACCCAATAATGAAGCATTGCAAATGCTTTGAGGACTTCAAAGAACATAATGTTTTAAATGGATAAAAAGAAGGTGAAAACACGGAAGACGTTCAAAGAAGCAATTCAACAGACATTAAAGCATTGTTTTCAAGAAAATAATTTTTTTGTAGTACTAGCAATTGAAAATCATGAATTAAAAAAAATCCATAAATTTTGAATTTTCAAAGTGGAAGCTTCTTAGACCGTTGAAATTGTCACATAGACTTGTTATAAGATCAAAATCTATAAAACTAAGAGTCAACCAATCATAACTACTTCCTACAATTCTTTGACTATGTTTCTCAAAAAAATCCAATCAAAATGGACCATTTTGATGGCAAAAGGCATCAAAAAATGATGAATGAAATCTTGTTGCATCTTATCGTAAGATCTAATGGTAGACTACTTCATTACGTTGTAGTAAAAAATGGGAGGTTTTGATCGCACAAATTGTTGGATTATAATGTTTGAAGTTGAAAAAAATAAAATTTGGAGGCATTTGTGAGTATTTTATCTCTACCATTGATGAAACAAGCACAACCAATTTTTTCACATTTTTGTTTTCTAATTCCTTATGGGTGTTTAAACAGTGTTCAATTGTGCCTTTCAAGCAATAGACAATCTTGTTTTATGCTAAATCCTAATGAATCTAAGTACCAACTTGAACTAATGCATTCTCCAAAAGTTCGAAGTTTTTGTCGATTTTGGCCAATGTATGCCAAAACTTTGAACCTCCAAGTAAAAATGAATCAAATCTAAATTTTAAGTAGCCTAAATTGTAGAGCACATTATGCCCTTTTTGAAATGGCAAAGCACTCTTTAATTGAACATCCCTACTAAAATTTATCTCCAGATGAAGTTTTACTTTATGAATGATCTACATCCATCTATTTCTATTAACCTATTGATTCAAATTCATTTTCAATTTTACGATTTAGCTTAATATTAATCCTAGTTCTTATAGTTTCAATTTTAGTTGAATTGATGGATGACCACTACTTTCATCCAAATTTAAACTTATTTAAGACCAAACTTTATTATATATTATCTTCTTTGATTTTATTCTATTTTCTAAGTATAAGTTATTTATAAAATCCTCTAAAGATACTCTAATTGATTCTAACTTCCAATTGTTCTTTAGTTGTCTTCAAAATATTCTCATCAATCATCTATTTAAGGAATACTACTTTACATTTGTACTCCTAATTTACTATTTTTAGTATGTAAAGCATAAAATTAACTATCTAAATGTAATAAGTTCAAAGTTTGAACTTTCCTATCAAAAATTACGGATGGATGAAGTTTGACTACTAATTGGCACTCTAAAACTTCATTCACTATTTTCTATTGACTTACAAGTCAAAATTGATTTTTTTAGGTTTTGACCTTTGACTTTAATTTAGATTTTAATATTTTTTTGACTTTTTTTATATGATATTTACTACTTTTCATCCAAAAATAACTTCTTGACTACTGAACTTCATCCATTCATGTCTTTTTCAATTTTTATCTATTTGTCAAGTTTAATATGTTTTTTGAAACCCCTAAAATTTAACTACTTAATTTTAACTTCAATTGAATTTCAATGGACTCATAAAGACTGACTTAATCATTTAACTTCTAATTCTAATTCCTATTTCTTCTAAAAATGAAATATAAAAGCCAAAGTTAAGCACATACTTCTAATGCCATTGACACCACAGTTCCATCTTTTTTTTTTTATCATTATGACCAATAATTTTGTCGTAGTACCTGTCTTGTTCCACCTTCATAGATTTTTTTGGTTTTATAGGCATGCTTAAATAGAAAGTTTACAAAAGTATTGGAACCTTAAACTAATCTCCTATCTTTCCTTCATTCAATTTTCCTTATTTTCTTCTCTAGTTTTACTATTCCCTTTGAATTTTTAAGATTATTTTTCCACTAAATTCTAAATATTCTAAGTTGCCACCGTTGACCACTAATCTAATTAATGATTTTTAAATTGAACTTGAGAATCAAACTAATGGCATGACATAAATGTAATATATCCTCCTAAACTTTAGCACTTACTTCAGTTACTTGGTCAACTTTCCTTTGTTTATCTTCTTTTTGAGAGTTCTTTTACTCTAAATGAAATCCTCACTTATGATAGTAAAATGATACAACTCTTCTCCTTAATTGCAAGTTTATTCCCTTTTTCCTCCCCCGATGCTAATTCTCTCATTTAGCTATCCTACCACTCATTTTCTCTCCCTTTATTGTATGCTTGTGGTTTCTTGTGTCTTGTTTTTGCTTGTAGCCAAAGATTAGTTACAACAATTCATCATGACTCCAAAATCCAAACTTCCCTATGCAATCCCCAAAGCACCAACTCCCTTATAGTTAGACTACTAAGCACAGGCCTCCTAATATAAACCACTGAACATAAACCTAATAATATAGATTGTCTGAGCACCAGCCCATTCGTACAGACCATCCAAGCACAAGCCTTCCAATATTAACTACTAGGTACAAACTCAATAACATAGACCACCCAAGCATCGGCATAATACTTGGACTGCTAACTAGAGACTATGCGGCTTCTAGTACCTAGCTACCCCCACAAGCAAGATCTTACGGTTCTTGATACCCTACTTTTCTAATTGAAGGCCTATAGACTCTATGGCTTGTTGCCTAGGTTGTGCGGCCCTTTTGATTTGAATTTTAGTTTAAGATAAAAGAATTCTAATGATAATATCAATGAAATGGTCACAAGATGGATAACTAATAACAATAAATAAAATGGTGCGGAAAGGGACAACTAACTTGCTAATACTTCTAACATATGAATGTAAGATCAAAGCTCTGCCATGAAAGCAGTCAATCTGTAATTAGTGGATCAAAAGATGACTAAACATGATTGGAAAGTTATGCATGAAGTTAGAACTTCGTCATGCATAAGGAATATAGGAAAACAAGGATGACCCCACTAAAACAAAACAAAAGAAAGGTAAATATTGCAATAACTGGAACAAATTGAACTTGGTTAGCATTAAAATCTAAAAAATGACCCAAGGACCAAAAAGTTTGACAAAGATACATGTCTAGCAAGTCAAGGCTCTAGAAAAAATGGGAATTCCCATGCAAAGAGCTAGTCCAAGATCACCACAATGAAAACAACCCAAGAGACTCAATAAAATTCCCCAATACAAGTTTTAGTACTCAAAATTCAAGAAACATTCTTGAGCAAGTAAATAAATCAGTGCTAAAGCTTGAAGGCACCCTCAAACCCTTCAAGAAGTGCACAAAATATTTTTAAAATTAGTGAAAATGCTCTAGAAAAAACAAGCGAACATAAAATGGCTAAATTAGCCAAAACTTAGCAACAACAAAGTGCCAACAACTTGACAATAACAAATAGGGGGTAGTTTGAAAGAAGAGAGAGTGGATTTTTATACTTTTATATAGCATTCAAATTATCCGCTAAAGGACCAAAGTCTCTTGTAAAAATACACAAAAATCTAGGTGAATTCCTATCATCTTGATTTTTAGTGTGATTTTTGAAACTTTTTTTTAAGGTAGAAAAAAAATTAGCTTTTGGAAAATATTATTTATATATTGATTATTATTGTGTCAATCTAGCAAAATTTGTGTCACATAGAGCAAAAGTAAACAAGTCCAAGCTAAAATAAAAACATTAAAATTTGAAATAAATTTCTTGAAGATTTGACATCCATATAAGATATTGGTATCTATATTTATAAGATTTGATCAATTTTTTTGGATCACTGATGTGAAAGTTAAAAAGTCAATCTTATTTTGTAAGCTACTACAACATTCTCAATATTAATTTTTTAATATAATTGTCTTAAATTTAGTATCTACAGTGAAAATTTGAAGTTGAGAGGACTCAAACACTTATAATAATACAATAATGAATCAATATTTGTAGTCATTTTTTTGGAATTTCTATTTCATTTTTATAATAGTGTTTGTGCAGAATTGTAAATAAACATAAAATACTTTTCATTTTTATCTTGTAGACTGGAAGGAGTGTTTTTCAATTCCTAAAGTTCTATGACATTTATTCATTCAAAATGAAACATACAAATCCACCTATCCACTCCTTGATTTGATTCGTGTCCTAATATTTTAAATTGTAACTTTAATTGTAAATAAAATCATATTCTATTTATTTTCAAAATAAAAATTAATTATAAAGGAATTTTCATGATAATATTTTTATATTTATAAATTCAAAGTTGATTCAAAATTGAGTGTTTTTCTTAAAATATTATATTATTTTTATATCAATTTTAACAAATGTTAACATAATCATTTTTACAAATGGTGTAGAAAATAAGTAATAAATATCAAAAGGTAAGAAAAAATTTAATACAAAATACAATAGGATCTTAAATTATAAGTTAATTTAAGCCCTAAAGTCCCAAGTCCTTTTTTCCATCAAAATCCACTCAAAATTGCCATTTCTATAGTAAATAATAAATAAATAAAATTGAAATGTTTTTCTTTTCATATTTAACTGGAGGATCTTGTACTGGACTAGTTTTAAAATGTGTGGAAGAAATTTCACAAACTTTGACCATGTAGATTGAAAGATATTTGCATTTAAAGTGAAGGAAACAAGTTCTTTTGCACCTTGCTCAACCACATTTTGTGGCTTTGAACCTTCATAATTTATAATTATTTTTCTATTAATTTTAAATTTCTAATTTTATATGATAAAAATTTGAGTTGAGTGTCTATGGAAAAAAAATTTAAAAACGTGCACTCAATTTTTATTCATTAAAAAATTATTTAGTAGAAGTAGGTTCAAGATTGAAGGAAAATCTAAATTGTTAATAGTTATAAGGTGGAATTGAAATATACTAATCTCAATGGTGAGATTGTTCTAGCAAGAGATCTTAACCTTGTGAATTTTTTTTTTTAAAGTTGTGAAAATTGAGGTTAGAAATGAGTCCTAAATTATTTTTTCAAGAAGATGCTTTGCATGCACGAATAAGAAGATTGTCCATAACTTTCACAAAATAAATACAAATGGAATAAGTAAAAGCTTATCATGTACATAAAAATATAATCTATACAAATTTATTTATTTAAATTATACTTTAAGTTTTTTTGAAGGTTATTTTATGCTTGTCAAACTTAAAAAAGGACTTTTGTGCCTTCACCTTTGCTCTTGACTTTGATTGAACTTAAAATTATATTTTGGAAAGATAACTTGTTTTTCTATCTTCTCAAAAAAATTCAGAAAATCAAAACAGATATTGAGACCATAGGAGCCTATCCAAAATCCATTTTGTCTTGAGAAGAGACAATGGGACTTCAGGGGTTAAAATTGTTAACATATAATTATCATTTAGAATTTCAAAATTTAGAAGCTAACAAATATACCATTATAGAGGTATACATGTGTACATATTCAAGACAATTTTGAGAAATAATTGTCATTTTCATGAATATACTCCGGCTTGAAAGAAATTGATTTGAAAATTTATAAAATGGAAAGAAGACAACTGGTAGTCTAAGTTTTGCCTATCTTGCAAACATTGAGGACTTACTATAATATAGTGGTTCAAAATTCGAGGAATGATCAAATAGTATAACATTTTGTAACTAAAGTCACTTTTACAAATAGAAATGTTCTACAATCTTGATTCTAATCATAAAATATAATTATAACAACCCCTTAGTTTTAGATAAAGGAATTATTTTCTCTCGTCTAATCACTAATTTTAGTCCAACACACATGGATGCAACAATATAACAATGACGTCTTTGTCTTATTTTAGTGTAGGGATTCAAGCAAGAAGCATGCTTAACCCCTAAAGGACCAAACTGTGTTTTTTTGGCAACATAGCGATTTTGGGCAGCTCACCATGGATGGAGAATTTATTATTTTTCTTTGAAATTTTCACAAAACATGTGCTCAAGGAGTAGCTTTTCAGTCCAATAATTTTCATAACTATTGACTACACGTTTAAAAAGTTATTGCATAAAATGTAGTTTTCTTTGAACTCTCGGCAGCCCAGGTAATACCAAAAACTTCTTTAAAAATCAACTTTTTTTAGAATTGAAATTTGAAATTGGTTCTTTAGATTTATATGTACATGGGGAGCTTTGAATTATTCAAATCTAATTTGTAAGATGGAAGTTATGAGGTTTTTTAATTTGGGGATAGGTATGTAAACTTTGAAAACCTTACCTACCCCGCAAACTTGAAAACCTCATAACTTCCATATTACAAATCAGAATGGAATGATTCAAAGCTCTCCACGTACATGTAAATCTAAAGAACTAATTTCAAATTTCAATTCTAAAAAAAAGTGATTTTTAAAGAAGTTTTTGATACTGTCTGGGATGCCCAAAGTTCAAAGAAAACTACATTTTATGCAATAACTTTTTAACCGTGTAGTCAAAAGTTTTGAAAACTGTTGGACTGAAAAGCTACTCCTTGAGCATATGTTTTGTGAAAATTTCAAAGAAAAATAATAAATTCTCCATCTGTGGGGAGTTGCACGAAATTGCTTTGTTGCCAAAAAATACAGCTTGGTCCTTTAGGGGTTAAGTAAAGAAAATATAACATATAGCTTTAAGCTCTCAAGTCTTAATTTCTTGTTGCATTTGCTTAAAGCGCAGACTCACAATAATTGCTTAAAGTGTCACTCATTCACTCAACAAACCATTGTTAGTACTTCAATAACCACAATTAATTGGAAGTCTTTACAATCGCTTATAGCATATTTGTACTAATTTGCTTAAAGCTTTACTACCAAAATAGTCTAATTGTAAACATTTCTCCAGTTCACTGTCAACTACAAAATTGCTTTCAGCATTCACAAATACAAGGTTGTCAACAACTAATGCTCATTCATACACTCCTTATCAATTTAGATTCAAATACACAACCATTGATACAGCTTCAAGCTATTCACATAATCTCCACTTATTGAATTTTTGGATACTCACATTCAATTTCTTACATGACCCAATCACTGGAATTTTTTCAAACACATTTATAGTCTAAACCTTCACTCAAGGCATATAAATTAACCAGCTTAAGCGGTAAATGAATTCCAATACACAATGTTTAAAACTCATTTTCAGTAAACTCAATAAGGATAGTTGCAAGAAACACTTGTCCTATTCTTTGTCCCCTTGTCCTTGGACGGGTACTTTTTGGCTCATAACTTTTGCACACTTTGTTCAGTTGGTGTGAAATTTGGAGTGAAGGTAGTTACAAAAGTTTCAAATATTCTTTAATTTTTTTAATACTTTTAAATTTGTTTACTATTTTAAGCTGCCCCCGATTGGGTGCCTACCTTGAGCATTTGGGATGGGGTGGGTGGGTTAGTCCTACTTCTACCCAAAAATGCAAATTGGAAGCTACAAATTGGACATGAGGGAGGTTTAAAGTCCTTACAAGGATTGACGAGGAGATTTTGTGAAAAAAAGAATACTAGGGTTGCTCACAGGGGCTCAATATGATCATTCTTTGCGTAGAAGTCTTAGAGAGGGAAAAAAATTTCCTAAGGATAATTTTGGTGCAATGAGAGGCTTTCGTTGTCAATAAAAATGGCTTTTGGGTGTGTGTGTGAATTTTTTCCCATTTTTTAAAAGTGAAAAGGGACATAGACCCTTTTTTTGCTATTTTCTAGCATTTTCGGACAACAGTGCCTTTGGTAGTACTCCGCAACTATCCACAGTACCACTGAGTACTCGTAAGTGTTCCGCAGCGGGACCTCATTCTCTTATGCCACCTTGCTTTAATGCGTTTACTGTTGTATCCGCCACCTATCGAAATCGCCAACGTTCACTTTAAACTACAATCCTCTCATTCATATATCAATTACTCCAAACTTTAATAGAATCACACACTACTCCAAGCTTATACAAACACACATAACAATCCAACCAAAATCACATACATTCAAACAACTGCTTTAAGCTTAATACAACAAGAATTTCACTCACAAGAAATTACACACATACACAAGGATGCCCAATCACTAGGACTTACACACACAGATTAAAATATATGCTTATATCTTTTATTGCACACAAATAGTTCACAAAATTACACTTAAGTGTTTTGACACCTCACACACACATACAAGCAGAGAGAGAGAGAGAGAAAAATGAAAAGGGAACTCACTTATCTATTTGCTAAAGCATCTATCTAAATCTTCACCGATTTAACCGTTAAAGACTCAACATTGGTCACTTAGAATCCTACAGCAATTCTTCAAATCACTTAATATTTAACCACCTATCACCATGTAATTCTAAAATCAAAGATAATGTAGACTCCATTCACACCTCAAAACAAAAAGAATTTTTCTTACAATTTCAAATGTCTACACAACTTGACTTATATTATACCATAATATGAATTTTGTTAATATATAGTATTGCTAATCATGTTAATCTAAATTAAATGTTTAATTTTGAAATAGGCATTAAAAAATTAGACTACATAGAATTCAGACTTTTTTTTTTTTTGTAATAGTAAGAAATTTGAAAGAATTTTGGCAATAATTGATGAATTATATTTTAGTAGTATTACACTTTAACCGATGAAGTCGCAAGGCCTTTATTTCATCAAAAAACACTTTAAACTGGCATTTCAACTTTATAAAGAGTAAAAAAACTTACAAATTGCTTTTCTTGTACATCTAATCATAGAATCTTGCAAAAGACTTGTATAGAAATATGGACAATAAATTTCAGGAACTTTCATCATGTAGATTACAAGATATTTGCCTTTAAAATGAAAGAAGCGGATTTTTGAGAATGTTCCTTGACTAAATTTTTGACTTTGAATCTCCTTAACTAAAAAAAATCACTAACTATATTGATTTAAGAGAATTTATGTTGAAGATTTGAATCAAAAGTCTAGGAAAAAAATTCAAAAAAATACACATGTTATTTCACTTAAAAACATTGTAAACTATTGTAGAAGTTAACACAAGAGTGAATGAAAAACTAAATTGTTAAAAGCACTAAGATGTAATTGAAATACACTAATTCCAGTGGTGAGATTGTTCTAACAAGCACACTTAACCTTGCACAACTTACTTTTTTTTAAAAATTGTGAACATCAACCCCTTAAGTCCCAATGTCATTTTTCTATAAAAAAAACACTCAAAACTACCACTTTTGTTACATTCGCCTACAAATTTTATTACAAAAAATAAAAAAATAAAATGATAGGATCTTGTTCTATACTTGTCTTAGATCATGTGGTAAATTTTTTGCAATTTTTGACCACATAGAGTGAAAGGTATTAGCATTCAAAGTAAGAAAAACAAATTCTTTCAAGAAGTTGCTCTAATTAACCGCAAAATAAGATTGTCCAAAACTTTCTCATCACTTATCTGAATGGAATGAATCAAAGCTTTCAATTTAGAAAAAAATATAACATAAAAAAAAAAAAAATCACTTTTTATTTCATTTTTGTGGATTTTTTTGGTTGCCCAGTCTTAACCTTTATTGAGGTTATTGTAGCATAACTTTTGCTCCAAGGCCCCAATTGAAATAAAAATTATATTCCCAAGAAGATAATAAAATTTCTAACTTATGAGAAAGTTTAAAAAAAATTCAGTAAAAATTGAGATTATAGGAAACTGCTCAAAATCCATTTTGTCCCTATAGGGACAATGGGACTTCAGGGGTTAAGTTCAAAAACAAATCTAGTATGTTATTTTCTAGTAAATTATTTGTAATTGCCTGAAAAATAAGAATCTTCATAAATTTTACATCAAAATTTAAATGGAATGAATCATATATTTTTATTTAGAAAAAAAATCTATGATTAAAAAATATTTAAAAATTAAAGATTTTGTGGAATTTTTTGTTTCCTAGTCCTCCGTTTTGAGCTTTTTGTGGTATAATTCTTCTTCCAATCATTGATTGAGATAGATGTTATATTCCCATGAATTTAATGTGATTTTTTATTTTCCAAAATATTCCAAAAAATCACTTCAGAATTTGAAGTTGCACAAGACTATCCAAAATCTATTTTGTCCTCTATATGGACAATGGGACTTTAGGAGTTAAGATTCATGTACTAGTTTAGTTTCAATTGTAGTCCTATATATTAGAAAAAAGTATAAGTATTTTTTTTATGTGCATATCATACAAGAAATTTGTTATACTTTTGTAAATCATAGACAATTATTCACTCCTAAGCATATGTATTAATTGCTATACAAAATAATTGAACAAATATGATTTGGACAACAATGGGACGAATAGTGATAAAAATTGCTTTTAATGGCACTAAAAAATATCAACCTATCACCACCATGATTTGTACTCTCGAACCAAGGACACAAACTTTAATATGATATTCAATTTTTGTACATGTTGTTTTTTCCCATAGACAAAACTCAAGTAAAATTAAAGCTTAAAACAATACTAGAAGACGTCAACCTATAGCCACTTTGATTTGTAGTAATAAATTTGACTACCTTGGTTTGAATGGTATTTAAATTTTACACATGTGCTCTTTTTTCATAGACAAAACTCAAGTGGAATAAAAGCTTTAATAGGATACATCAACTTGTAGCCACTATGATTGTAGTCAGTAGTCTGACTACTTTGGAGACAATTTTTTGAATGGTATTTAAATCTCATACATGTGCTCTCTTTTCATAAACAGAACTCAAGTGGAATAAAAGCTTTGATAGGGTACATCAACTTGTAGCCACCATGATTATAGTCAGAAGTCTAACTTCTTTGGAGACAATTTTTTGAATAGACAAGCTCCCTAAGTGAATTAAAGCTTCAAACAATAATAGGGTACATCAACCTATTGCCACCTTAATCTGTAGTCAAGAGCTTGACTAGTTTAGAGAGATTGAGTTTTTGAATGTTATTTAAATTTCACTCATGTGTTCTTTTCTCAAAAGCAAAGTCTAAGTGAAATTGTAGCTTCAAGCAAGACTAGGATATGTCAAGTGATGTCCACCTTTATGTTAAGTCAAGAGTTTGACCACCTTGGAGACAACTTTTTGAATGGTGTTTATATTTCACACATGTGTGCTATTATCTCTAACAAAAGTTGAGTATAATTTTACTTTGCTAATAAAAATAAAAATTTCTATAAATATTCAAAATATCCAACTCTAAAAATCCAAACCACTAATATACTAGACTATGAATATTTTGTATATAACTTTATATATAAACCACATTGAAGTTATACATGAAAGAGTTGTACTTTTGACTTGCATAGAGTGTTAGGATAAATTGTGGGAATAAGAAAAGACTCCTCTTTGGCCTTGTATGGATGTTTGTTACAAGCTCCCAGTATGCCAGTCAATGCATTAAATTTTTTTTAAATTCCCCCTCCAAATTCGATAAAGTCACCAATGCATGTAGGTACTTGCCAATGTCGGAATGATTTGAAATTTGTCAAGGCTCGTTATTATCACACTAAAATTCTATCATATTTTTTAATAGAATTTCACCGCAACCTAGGTAATTTCTAGAAATTTTCCATCATTCATTCTATAATATCATCTTTTGTATTCTAAAAAAAATACAATCCTTTCTGGATAACTTCTAAAAAGTTCTCAATCTCTAAGTGAAGGCTCATATTTTTATTCTGCACTAGTCATAAGAAGGCCTAAATTAATTACAACCATTTAATCTCAATAGTTAAAGAATCTCTTTATTGGAAGGAAATTTTGACAAACCAATTTTGCCATTGAATTGTTGTTGTATTTTTAAGTAAAGAAAACTTGTCTTCAATCTTTAGTCATGTCATCCCTCATATTGTTTGAGTTTTACCTATAAGGCCAACATTAACTTTCTATAATTTTCTTGGAATGGATGGTAACTTTTAAATTAGCTTATATCTAAGGTTGAAAAGAATTCTTTATTGTGACTGTATTAACTTTTATTTAACTAGGCTTTGTTACATGCACTAGTAGATTTGGTTATGTATCTAACAAGAATCTTGCAATCGTTAGGCCTAGCTATCTCTCGAACTCCTGGTCTTCTCTTAGACACTTAGTTGACGTCTTAGACACTTAATCATATCCTAAGAGCAAGGAATTGGAATCTTTTAGGAACTCCAAGTTTCTAAGAATAAACCATTGTATTGTTAGGACTTTTACCAATTACAATTTAAATACTCTTTTATGACTTTTTAACTATAAATTCTATCAATAAGAAGAAAAAAAATCATGAGATTAAAGTGACAACTCAAAGGCTCACATCATCCAAATTCTGGACTAGTGTGATTTAGGGAGGTTTTGTACAAGTTGATTTTGTTTTTTTGCTCGAAATTTAAATTTTTTTTTTTTTTTTTGTAACAAAGTTGGTCACACGCTCAAAAAAGTTCATAACATTTCAAATTAGGGAACATGTACTAAGAAATTCCAATAGAGAAATAGCTTCATGAAAATTCTCATACAAAGTTTTTTTCCAACAATTATTGGCTTCCGCATACAATAATCTCTTTAAAATGTTAATGGTGGAGTTCTAAGTTTCATCTAGCTCAAAAAAAGGAAAAAAAATAAGTCAAAATTTGTGGCTTTGGCAAGCTTGATCAATCTAGAGCTTAAAAACACCCAAATTGAACTCAAGGGTAGTTGGACATATTGGACATGAGGAGGTTGGTTAGAGTTTGCAAAGCAAGATTCATGATGAACTTCTAACATTGGATAAGTTTACCACCCATGTTCCCCCTATGCATGAAGAAATTTCCTTCGTTTACGAAATATAATTTTAGATAATTTAAAATGAAATTCAAAGAAATTCAAATACTTGTCACCATTTTTACATAGCTTCAAAAGCCACTTAATTGGTGTGTATAGAGATGAAAAGACAAACTCTTTATACAAGAGGGTTGGTAGGAGGTAAAACAACCCATTTGAGATATGTAAATTATAATTAGTAAGAGCTCAACTGCTCATAGTTAAGTCAAAAGCATAAATTTTATTTAGAATATAATTTAGACCTCATTTAGGCATAATAGAAAAACTTTGAACTAAATTAATGTAAAAAATCAAGTCAAATTCATCTCAAAAAAACCGTTTGAGATCTCGAGTCTTGAGTAAAAAAAATGATGGATAAAGTTCAAAGAGGGGTTGGAAAGGACATTTTCTTTGGCATATTCAAACATCCTATCTAAATTTTCTCTATAAATTTTGAATGGAGACTATAAACCTCAAACGGTTTTTAGAAATGAAATCTGGCTTGAATTTTTACATTAGTTTAGTTCAAAGTTTTTCTACTATGCCTAAATGAGGCCTAAATTTTTACTCTAAACACAATTTTTGCTTTTGACTTAACTATGAACGGTTGAGCTCCTATTAATTATAATTTATATATCCCACCAAGGTTGTTTCACCTCCTACTTCCCCTCTTATACAAAGACTTTCTCTTCTCATATCTTTGTCCTCAAAGAAAGCGACTTTCAAAACTATGTGAGAGAGTTGCCAAATATTTGGATTTATTTAAATATAATACCAAGTTTTCTAAAATTATGTTTAATGGAGCAACTGTCTTCATGGTACACCTCCTTGTACTCTGTCTATAATTTTTAGGTCCCTCCCAAAAGTCTAAAGTAACATGTTTTCAACCTAGGTTGAAAATCTACCCCAAGGCCTTGCCTCCAATCCTTCAAGCGTTGTAATGAAACTCTCGCTCTAGTGTAAATAACCTTCCCCATGTTGTCCCCCGTCCATCAAAAATGAAATTTTCTCTGATAACTCTTCTTGGACAAATCCAATTGCAAAAATAAAGAATATTCTTTGATTTTCCTTTTAAATGATTGTGTTTTTTCCAAAGATTTTGAAATCATTTAGGCAATTCTTGATTTCAACCACTTAACTTGTAACTAAATGCCGGTACTCCACGTACATTGTTTATGTAGTCTACATGGCCCTTATTTAAAAAAACTATAGCATGGTCATTTGATGCTTCATGATGATTGTTGTGCAAAGTTTTGAATGCATTTGTGTAGGGATTGGAAAAAATTAACCCCTAATGTTTCATGACTATGTTTTCACTGAAAATGCTCAAGAATTGCCATTTTGAGTACAAGTACCAAATTTTTGAAAAAAAACTTTTTTTGAAAAATGTAACCATAGGATCTTGTTCTATGCTAACTTGAGAACATGTGGGTAAAAATTTCATAAATTTACACCACATGGATTGCAAGATATAAGCATAAAAATTCATTAAAATCATTTTTTTGGCCCTGCAAAAAAATGGGCACTTGCACTTCACAAGCTCATTTTTTTATAAAAATATGTACAAAATGGTAGAGCTTCTTTGGATTCATTTTCTTAAAGAAGTTGTCTACATGCTTGAAAATTTTCACATCATTTGGAATTGTACAACATATAGGAAAAAATTAGTAAGTAGAAAGTAGTAGAGAATGATTCAAAATACAAAATTATTAAGAATTTGGTTATGGAATTGAAAATGGTTGAAATGTTGTAATAAACAATCTACATCCTACGATTTTATTTTTTTCAAAAAATATTGAAAATTGACTAAGATAAAGGGCTTCAAAGTTTATTTTAGAGTAGAAAATCCATAACTACCTGCAAACTAAAATTCCTCATAACCTTTGACTCATTGGTCAAAATGGAATGATTCAAAGTTTTCTACATATATATATATATATATATATATATATATATAACTCTAGAAGATCAATTTTCAATTTTTTTTATCTGCTTGGACTGCCCGGTGGGGGGAAAGTAATATATTAGGCCATAACTTTTGACTTGTAATTCCAAATGTCATGAAATTTAGTGCATATGAAAGATGTCCCTTGCGCACAACTTTTATTAAAATTTTAGCCAAAAATATGAAAATCTCTAGTCACAAGTACCTGCTCAAAATTTCTATATTGCCAAAAAATGCATGTTGGTCCTTTAGGGGTTAAAATTTTTTTGCAATAATGAAGATTTGGAGTGTGCAAATCCACTCATTCCATAATTTATTTCATCAAAGAAACTTGAAATCTATATTTGTTTTCTTCCTTGAGATTCTTATAGGTTTAGAGTACAATACTTGATTATAGTTTATTTTACATTATCCAAAGCATAATACTTGACATGGTGTAATATTCTCAATAATTATTTACTTTATCTACTAAAATATTTTACAATTTTAGTTTGGAAATTCATGTTTTTCAAATCTTGGAATTCTTGAATGCATGAAAAAACTCAAGCTTGGGTGGTAGGAAATCACAATTCAAGTATGGAATTGATAGAAAATAGTTTGTTCATAAATTAGATTTTATAAGTTCACTCTAAATAACATCATAAATGCACATGTTTGCAGGGAGGTCTCCAAGTGGTCACAAAAATTTAAACAAAAAATCCAAACACAAAATTACAATGAATATATGCTTATTCATTCACTACAGTTGGGGGGGGGGGGGGCCTTACATTCAAAAATTCCACAAAATGCAAAAGAAAGCTCATTGAATTGCATGCTCTTTTATTTATTTTTAATTAAGTTGACCTTAAACAATGGTTTTTGTTAAAAGTGCACGTGGCATATGAAAAGTGCACATGTCAAAAATTTAATGCATTTTTTAAATCAAGTATATATTTGCAATGAATGCTATATAAGTCTTTTTTAAACTTAATTAAGTGAATGCATATATCGGTAGGGCAATAATAATTAACAAAATTATTATTTGATAAAACTAAAATTATGCATTCATGAGAATATAGGAACTTCAAATTGACATGAAAATTGCAACAAGACATGGAACCCTATTAATTTGACTTTTTCTTGAAGTACATCAAAATCAATTTCATTATTCTTCAAACCATGCAACAAACAATCTTCTCACTACCAACTCTTGCTACTTAATGTCAATGTAATGGGGTCTGTATATTACTCTATTTTCTTTGTTTCTTGTAATCACATATCATACTAGAAGTGGGTAGGCACATGCATTCAATCTTTGATTGAAAACTATTTCAAATAAACAATCCGTAAGGTAGTTGGAAATGTACAAACTATTTTTTTTATATAAATAGAAATATATATAAAAATGCAAGTGAAAGCATGCCAACCCTTTTAACAGCAAATAGAAAAAAATTATAACTATAACTATAAAACTATATACATACACATACAAAAGAACAAAGTATGTCCTACTTCTATCATCTTTAAGTAATATGAAAAATAATGAAATAAATACATATTAATTTGCCCTCAAATCACAACGTTAGTTTAGATTTTTTTCAAAATAGGTAGGCACTTGTCACCACTCTTAGAACTATTCTTTCATTGCAACTTTTTTACCAAAAGGGATATTAGGCAAAAGCCTATTAAACTTGCATCAGTTTTCATAGTTTAGGAAATTGTTAAGAGGAGTTAAAGAAATGTGAATAGTCTTTAAACTACGTTGCATTTTTTACTTTGGAATATTGTCATAATTAGTAGACACATATCTATTCCCTTTGCATTTCTTCTATTTTTGTTCCTTGTCATTTGAAGTAGACACATGCCTACCCTCCTTGCATTATTCTCTTAAATTAAAATTGTTATGGTGGGAGGTATGCACTTACCTACATGCCTTGCATTAATTTGTTTCTATATTCTTATATTTTTTCATCAAAGGTAGGCATCTGCTTGGCCCCTCTGAATTTTTTTTTTAAATTTCTAATATTTATTGAGGGAAGTACACACATGCCTATCTATCCTATTCATTTATTATTTATCATTTAGTTTTAGTTTTTATAATTATATAAATACATCTTGACACACTTGGCATCAATTCTTATATTCTACCTCTCATTGAGGTAGCTAAAAAGGCATGCACTTCCCCCCTACTTGCATCATTTTTTTGTTTTGAATATTACCAACAAAGTAGGTACTTACATATTGTATCCCCATTTGCATTGTTTTTTTATTTAATTTATTAATGTGAGCATACACTTGCCTATCCCCCCTTGCATTAATTATTTGTTTCATTTATATTGATGTATCGTAAAAGGAGTGAGGCATATACATATCTCTTTTGCATAATCTTTTAATATTAGATTATTGCTTCGAGGAGAAGAAGCATGCTTATTTGCCTCGTTTCTTTTGCATAACTTTTTGCTTTGTTCATAATTAAGGCAAGTAGATACTTGTCTATTGTTCCTTGCATACTCTCTTTAATTCATTTATTAACAACAAGAATATGATCTTGTTGATAATAAATGAAACAAAAGGTGATCAACAAAGAAAGATAAATAAGTAAAAATTCTAGCTACTATAAGCTCTTCAAACATGGATAAATACTTTACTAATGAATTGAATATTTGATCAGAGACATGAAAAAGACATAAGACAATATCTTATGAAAAAAATATAAATAAATAAATAGAAGATACATGTTTCACAATGAAATTTTTTAATGTCTGGCAAAAAAAATCACAATATTAAAGTGTACCTACAATGGACTATCCTAACATGTTCTACAAAATGCAATTAGGGGATGTTAAACCTTAGCCATGGAAATAAGTGTGAGGCGGCAACCCTTGGCTAGATCCAACTTAGTTTGATTTGTCCTAATGTTCCTTGTCTTGTCGTACTTATAAGGGTTTAGATAGATTCTTGCAAACATTGTTTGATCTACTCCCTCCTTTAAGAAATAAATCCGGGGTTTCCTAAAAATGACTAGATTAGTGTGTGAGTAGCTCCTATTATCAAATGATTGTGTAGTTATTGTAGCTATTATGAAAGAATAGAAGTTAATAGTGAAGTAGCACATATTGAAAACAAGCAACAAAGTTGACAAATTTTTGTCCTTTTTGGAACTGCTCCAATTGTATTAATTTTGATCATTTTCCAAGCGACATTGGTGCAATGATGCTCATTGACATCCTTTGTATTCAATTCTAATAATGTCCTGTCATTCAAGTCTAAGAAATTCTCAACAAGAGATTCATTAGTAAATAAATTGTGTATAGTTTTGGCTTGAATTATTTGCATTTGGTTGGTTAAAGGTTGCATTTTGATTCCCCTTGTAGGGATTGAATTGCTATATAGTCTCTCAAGTGTAGTCTCTAGCTTCAAGTTGTTTGAACTAGCTTCAATTGTTGTCCATCAAGTTGTAGAGAGACATTTTTGAATTTAATTTGGGACATGTATATTTATTTCAGGATGGAGGGAATACTTTGGTGATGTAGATAAAGAGATATCTATATTACAATAAAGAGATATCTATATTCTAAAATTTGGGCATTGTCACCCTTAGATTGAAATCTCTACAGAGGGAATTTTGAAACTTTTATGGAGATGCTTGTTAAAGAAAAGATGTGCCTATGGATGTTTCCTACTTATCCATACAATTGAATTTAAAAAAAATCATCATCAATGTTCTTCAATCAATTATCATGTAAAACCATGAATACAAAATGAAACAATACACCAAAAACAAAGTTATGCTTTTTCAAAATTAAAATTTGGTATGCTTAATTGGAATTGCGTAAGAATTGAATGTTAATTATACAAGACAAAAAATTGGACAATTGTGTTTTATGTTATGCAAATTCTTTGAATGACACAATAGGCAACACAATAGGCAGTTTGTAAGATTATAGGACCTGACTGTACTGTACATGGCTACCTTACAAATTCTTGGATACTAATTAAAAGCACCGGCTTCAAGATTCTGGGGTTACAACAAATGATGCTATATATTTTGTACATATTAAGCATGGTAGTTAGGATCTGTATGTACAACGCACGTACATGTGTAATTGATTATCTTCTTAACAAAATACATGGTAATTGGAGCCTCTTGGAACAGTAGAAGCACCTTAAATCAACCATAAAAGTAATTGAGCTTCAAGGTTGGATTCTATTATTTTGCTATTTTGGATTTTGTTGGAAGTCAATAGGAGATTCTCTTAACCCCTAAAATCTCAAGGCCTTTCTTTCTCATCAAAAAAACACTCGAAACTGTCATTTCTATTTCAAAGAGCTAAAAAAATTTAAAGATTGTTTTTTTCTACATATTTGATCATAGGATATTGTACTAGCATAAGAATATGTGGAGGAAATTTCACAAACTTTGATCACATAGATTGCAAGATATTTGCATTTAAAGTGAAGAAAACAAGTGGTTTTATACCTTGCTCAACTAATTTCTTTGACTTTAAATCTTTTTAACTTTAAGTTTTTGCACTATTCATTTTGGTTTTATAAATTTTTATGGTGAAGAAATGAGGTGAAAACCTAAAAAATAATTTCAACAAAAAAATATTTAATTTTCACTCATTAAAAAATTGTTAAGTAGAAATACATTCAAGATTGAAGGGAAAACTAAACCACTAATAATTATAAGATGGAATTGAAACATGATAATTCCAATGGTGAGATTGTTCTAGCAAACAAACTTAATTGTGTCTAACAATTTTTTTTGAAAAATTATAAAAATTGCATTCAAAAATGAATTTTGTAAGTTATTTTTCAAGAAGATGCCTAGATTGCACAAAAAACAAGATTGTCCGTAACTTTCTCATCACTAGTCCAAACAGAATGAATCAGAGTTTTAGATGTAGACAAAAAATATAATCTATGAGGAAAAAAAACTTTTAATTAATCTTTTTAAATTTTTTGTGATTTTATTTTTGGGCCCCTTGAGTTGCCTTTTTGACTTGGGGTGGCATAACTTTTGCTTCTAGACACTGATTGGAAAAAAAATTGTATTTTAAAAAATCTAATCTGATTTTCTATCTCCAAAAAGAGTTTAAGAAAATCATGTCAAAAATTGAAATTACACAAGGGTGTCCGAAATTCCAAGGGGGAATTAAAAATCTAAAAAAGATTTGTAAATAATTTTTGAGTTGCCCACCAAGTAATGAAAATTACATATCATACAATAACTTTCTAACCATATAGTCAAAAGTTATGAAAATTGTTGGGCCTTAAAGCTACTCCTTGGGCACATGTTGTTTGAAAATTTCAAAGAAAAAAAATAAAAATTTCATTTGTAGTGAGCTGCTCAAAATTGCTATGTTGCCTCAAAAAATGGTGTTTGGTCCTTTAGGGGTTAAATTATGTGCACCCAAAAGAGACTCTCTCCTAATTGCGTCATCTATTTACAATTCTATGATTTCAAGTTTGTAATCTTGGACAACTATAGATAGGTGGCACAATTAGGAAAGAGTCTCTTTTGGGTGCACATACTTTACTATTAATATGAGGAAAACTGTGATAAATTGGTTATAATTCTTCTAAATAAACTTATCTGCTAAATTATCCATAAATTTTGACAAAGTTTATCTTCAATTATGTAATTATTTAAAGTAATAATCTTGATATTGTGATAAAATAATAAGCTTGTCAAGCTAACTGAATATAGCTTCTTGGCAAATCAAGATAAATAAGCAAGTGAATTATTCTGTGATAAACCATGTTCAGTTCTAAAATTGAATTAAAATATATTCCTTTGTGAGGAATAAAATCTAATGCCTCTCTTGGTTCGGCAGACAAGTTATGATTGATATCCCCATATGTTCTTTTTTGGATTTTCTTGTTTGCTGCCAACTGAAGTAAGGGTGTTTGTCCCTCCAAATAAACTTCTAACTTTCTACCGTTTTATAATTAAAACTTGAAATTTTTATCACTGGAAACACAGTCCAAAGTATTTTGAGTAGCACGAAAAATGGATCAGGGTGGATTGACCCCCTCGTTCGACCTTACCAGGGGTGCATGTAAAAAAAAAGCACCCTATTTTGGGCCGTTCCAGGGTATACTTTTGACTTCATTTAACAAATTTGGGGTCTCTAATTGCAAATATGAATTCAAAATTTATAAAAAAAAATCATGTGCAAAAAACAAGGTTTGCCCACAGAGCCGAGCAAGGGGCCAATCCACCCTGGCTAAAAAATGTCACATTTAGACATTAGGCAATGAAAATAAATTGTTTAAAAAATAGACTAAAAGTCAAAATAATAGATTTGTTGGCAATTCACGCAAACCAATGTAAAATTTGGCCAATTGTATGGCATTTTGGAGTATAACTATGAGGGATACTTGTTACCCTAAATTTGAAAAAACATTAACCATTAGATCACTATTTTTTAGCCTATTCACACGTTTTTCCAATCATTGCCATATTATTTTTTTTATGAAAAATAAACATTTTAGTTTTACTTTTGTATCCTATGCATAATGCATGGAATAATTGAAAGTGCATATCATTACTTAATTTTATTTTGACTTCTAATTTTATGTCATATGCACGTGATCATTTTTATCCAATTCATGTTGGAGTCAAGCTACTATTGGATCATCCTATTAATAAAGGTGTAAATTAGAGTTGCTTGTGAAATTAGTGTCATTGCTATATTATTTTTTTTGTGCAAAAATAGTTTCACTTTGAAATCCTATACATAGATCAAAGTGCATATTATTACTTTATTTTATTTTAATTTCAACTTTTATATTCTTATTGTACACAAAAAAAATTAGAGATTAACTCCAATCATGTTTTATGATTGGGATACACTTTTAACTATTCATTTAATCCTTCAAAAAAAATTCACTTGCCTACCATGCAATCCAAGGGGGAATTAAAAATCTCCTTGAAGCGGGGCATAGATGGGTCTTATTGCTTGATTAAAGTTTATGCAATTTACCCCTAAAGGTCAAAGACTATGTTTTCACCAAAACCGCTCCCAAACTACTATTTCTAATATAAGTACCAAATTTTAAAGAAAACATAGTTTTGGAAAATGTAACCATAGGATCTTGTATTAAACTAGTTTGAGAAGTTCTGGAAAAAAATTCAGAAATTTTCACCATGTGGATTGCAAGATAACATTGTTTGAATTGACAAAAATCCTTTTTTTGTCCTTGTGAAAATCCGAGCAGCTGCACTTCACAAGGTCACATTTGTATGAAAAATGTCCAAAATGGTGGTTACTCTTTTGATTCATTTTCAAGGCAAGTTGGCTATATGCTTGAAATTTTTTAGATCATTTGGAATTGTAAAACACATGGGAAAAAAATAGTATATAGGTAGAGGTAGATAATGTTTAAAACACTAAATTGTCAAAAATTTAAATATGGAATTCAAAATTTTCATTCCTCGTTTCATTTCCAATGGTTTTAATGTTGTAATAAAAATTCTACACCCATGCTTTTATTTTTTTTCAAAAATATTGAAAATTGAGTTAAATAAAAGACTACAAAGTTTATCTTAGAACTGAGATTCCATAACTACCCTCAAACTAAAACTCCTCATACCTTTCATCTCATTAATCAAAATGGAATGATTCAAAGCTTCCTACATACATATAAATCTAAAGAACCAATTTCAATTTTTTTATTTATTTTAAATATGATTTTTAAATAAGTCTTTTTAGCTGCCTGGGCTGCCCACCGACCAATGAAAATGACATATCATGCAATAGCTTTTTAACCACATAGTCAGAAGTTATGAAAATTTTTGGCCTTAAAGCTACTCCTTGGGTACATCTTGTGTGAAAAATTTCAAGGAAAAAAAAAAAAAAGTCCCAGTCGTAGTGAGCTGCCTAAAATCGCTATGTTGTCAAAAAACAATGTTTGGTCCTTTAGGGGTTAAGGTATGGCTAAAGCAAACAGTGAATAGTATTTGGGCTTTGCAACCCAAATGCAGTGTTTGGCAAGATATATTCACTATAAGAGTGGATCGAGTTTGGTGAACATTTTTTCCAAATGCAAAAGCCACTTTTTGTCAAAGATTTTTTCCAAAATCAAGCCCAAAGGACTTAACATGTTGTTTAAAGGTTAAAGGTCCTACCAATAATTTAAGAAAAAATCATGAAGAACACTTAAATTACATATCTTCGCTAGAGGTGAGATTCTATTTTGTCTTAATTATGCACAAAAACATTTGCAACTATTGCATGTTGGTGTCTAAAACGCATTCAAAATCCCAAAAGATCACTCCTTGTAATTTAAGGTACACAATTGAGTTAAGAAGATAATTAATGTTAGGCTATTTACTTTAATTATTGCATTTAAGATGACCATATTTATATATATAAAAAGCTACAAAGGGCATAATTCCAATATCTTATGGTTGTTGTAAATTGATTCATGCGGGTTTTTTAAGTGGGAATTTTATATATGAAATTTAACTGTACAATCATTAGAAAAAATCTAGCTCATGAGGAGGGCCATTTGACTTTTGACAGATGTGCAAATGCAGGGGGGAAAATAAAGCTTTTTTTGTTTTTAATTTTTTTATAAATA
>OX579636.1:18629548-18782918 GCA_951230915.1 Antitrichia curtipendula | reverse complement strand
ACAGGAAGAAATAGAGAAAATTCAAAACTTAAAAATTATGCTCAAAATTTGTATTCCCTTCAATGATTTTGTAAAACATCTGGTTTGATGGGCAGGGAGGATCGACCCATGTATTGCCCCGTGTTTTACCACTGCAAAAAACACTGAAATCATTTATTTGTTGTATATGATAAAATTTTCAAATTCTGAATTCATATTTGAAATCAGAGGCCCCAAATTAGCTAGGAGGTATGATGAAATATAAAATTTAAGCGGCACAAATTAAAGGGCAATTTTTACATTTATCCTTTGACGGGGCAATACAGGGGTCAATCCTC
Source organism: Antitrichia curtipendula (assembly GCA_951230915.1). Taxonomy (NCBI): domain Eukaryota; kingdom Viridiplantae; phylum Streptophyta; class Bryopsida; order Hypnales; family Leucodontaceae; genus Antitrichia; species Antitrichia curtipendula. The sequence continues at coordinate 18,782,601 of OX579636.1, read as the reverse complement.
CCTAGCCCTGGTTTGATGGGGTGAACAAAACCCCTCGCCACTGGCAAGGGTGTGTGCACTCGAAGTAAATGCTAGAGCATGGTTTAACCCTGTAAGGACGAGTTGGTCATAATGGAACTCATCTTTTGGGGTACAATGTAAATCATCTACTGTAAAAAAAATCCCCAAAGCACTCATCAGTGAAGGTCAAACTACTGTAACAAGACCTTCCCCTTTTTGCACAAAATCCCAAAAATGAACATATGCACTTCTGTCTTACATACTTAGAAGGATTCTCTGTCATCCATGGGACCACTCTGGTCTGCAGCAGTGTCCTTACAGGGTTAAGTATGCTAAATACTTCTCACTGCAGCTGTTGCGGTGTGCTCCCCCCCCCACCCCCCAAAAAACTGTTTTTAAAAAACCTTGGCCCTCTTTGAAGTAGCTTGGCTAAAATTCTAAAAAAAAAATCCCCACTCCACTCCACAATGTCATGTGTGAATCTGTGGACAGCAGCAATGAGAATTCTCAATTTTTATTTATTATAATGTCATTCTAAAGTCCTCAATAAGTGGTTAATGCGCTTAACCATTGGTGCATAACTTAAGTTAAGCTTGCTGTGCGTATTAGTGGATTCTCGTCAGACTGCAGAGCCTGCCTGACCAGAGTTTTGGAATTGCGGACATCAATGCATTGCCATAATCTCCAATAGAAGATGTCTGCGACACGGCCCCAGTTTCACAGCTTCACATGCTCCACTGTTGGTCACTTCAGTTTGGGTCCATTGAAAAATGGTAACTTATGAGCTTAATTTTAATTTGCGATGGTGTGGATGGAAGTGGAGCTCAATGTCAACATCTGATAACTTAACTTTATCTGCCTTGAGTTTCTCAATGCACTCCTCCATGTGCGCCTGACATTTTAACGACAGCAGATGGAATGATATCGTGCAAGCTTGTTTTTCTACTGCGAAGTGGCAGGGGCACATGCTCACAAGGTTAGTTAATAACCAAAAACCTAAGTGCTTCTTTACTTTGTAACCATGAAAGGTGGGTACACCCAAAACTGCCACTTTTTGCTACTGAGCCTAGTTACTATTATTAGACTAGCCAAATTTTCATATGCACTTGTTGGCAAGTGAAAGAAGGTTCCAACGCACCAGAGAATGTGGCATTTGGACACCATATGCAAAAGTTATTAACCCCTACAGGTTTTTGACTATGTTTTCACAAAAAAAACGCTCCCAAACTGCCATTTCTAGTACAAGTACCAAATTTTGGAAAAAAAACATTTTTGGACACATGTAACCGTAGGATCTTGTAGTAAACTAGTTTGAGAAGATGTGGAAAAAATTTCAGAAATTTCCACCGTGTAGATTGCAAGATATTAGCATTTGAAGTGACAAAAAACCTTTTTTTGTCCCTGCGAAAAAACGGGCAGCTGCACTTCACATGGTCACATTTGTATGAAAAAATGTCCAAAATGGTGGTAACTCTTTGCATTAATTCTTCAAAGCAAGTTAGCTACATGCTTGAAAAATTTCAGATCATTTGGAATTGTACAACATATAGGAAAAAATAGTAAGTAGAAAGAAGTAGAAAATGATTCAAAACACTAAATTGTTAAGGATTTAATTATGGAAATGAAAAATGCCAATCCAAACAATCGTAATGTTGTAATAAACAATCTACACTTTGTGTTTATATTTTTTCCAAAAATATTGAAAATTGAGTTAAATAAAGGACTTCAAAGCTTATTTTAGAGTAGAGATTCTATAACTACCCGCAAACTACCCACAACTAAAATTCCTCATAACTTTCATCTCATAAATCAAAGTAGAATGATTCAAAGCTTTCCTTGTCTACATAAATCTAGAGAATCAATTTCAAATTTTTATTTCTCTAGAAAATGATTTTTAAAGAAGTTCTTTTTGCTGCCCGGGCTGCCCGCCGAACAATGAAAACTACATATCATACCATGTGGTCAAAAGTTATGAAAATTGTTGGGCCCTAAAGCTACTTCTCGGGCACATCTTGTGTGAAAATTTCAAAGAAAAAAAATAAAAATTCCATTCGTGGTGAGCTGCCCAAAAATGCTATGTTGTCAAAAAACGGTGTTTGGTACTTTAGGGGTTAAGGAACAAAGTTTGGTTCTAAAATGGTTTCTGCAACATAGGTACATAACTGATTTTGAAAATGTACACAGAGTAAAGATGGCGGTTTAAGATCAGTGGCACATTTAGGTGTACCTACCTTAAGTTAATGTCGCTGCGGACACTAATAAGCATCCTATGGATGACACCAAATCCTTCTATGTAAAACAAATTAAAAGTGTAGATGTTCATCCTTGAAAATTTTGTGTGAAAAGGGGAGGTCTTGCACAAGAGTTTGACCCCTCCAATGAGTGCTCTTGGGTTGTTTTAACCCCTAAAGGCTTAGGAACTTTTTGGATTTAAAATCATCATTGCTTTTGAAGTGTTATATATGTAAATGTCACTAAGATAAAGAAATCTTAAAGGTGTAGAAATCTTGTAGTGTACATGTGTATAGATGACATGAATCATATTTGGAGTCATTTGGTCACATAGGTTACAAGATTATAATGTTTTAATGTTGACAAAGAATGCCAAAATTTTCCTAGCAACATGCTTAGGAGGTGAAATTTGATTTCTAAACCTAATCCAATGGAAAACTTAAAACTATAAAGTGCTCCACAACCAACATACAAACTCATCAATGAAAGAAAATTTCATTTGATTGACTCGTTGTGTTTGCAAAATGGCTTTGAAATGTCACAAAATAGCCAAAAAAAAGAAGTTGTAATAAACACATCTATGACTTAACCTCCTACTAGAATGTGGAAAATTTTCAGAAATTTTGACTACATAGATTGCAAGATACCTGGCATTTAAAGTGACAAAAAACAAGTTTTTCAATACATTGCGGGACTGGACTATTTGACTTTGAACCTTCTTAACTTTAATTTTTGCGCTACAAACTTTTGAGCTTTAAATATTTATGGTGGAGAATTGGGTTGAGAGTCTACGAAAAAATAAATTCAAAAAGACTTAATTTTCATACTTTAAAAATTGTTAGGTTAAAGTAGGTTTAGGAAATCTAAATTAATAAATTATCTCTAAAATGGAATTAAAATATACTAATCTCAATGGTGAAATTGTTGTAGCAAGAAAATTAAACCATGTGAAACTTTTTATTTTGAAAAGTTGTAAAATTCACATTCAAAAATGAATCCTACAAGTTATTTTTTCAAGAAGATGCTCCAGTTGCCCTAAAAACAAGATGGTCCATATCTTTCTCATAACAAATCCAAATGGAATGAATAAAAGTTTTTCAAGTAAGCAAAAATATAATCAATGAGAATTTATTATTATTTTTAATTTAAAAATATTTGTTGTCCCCTCTCCCTCCTCCTCCCCCCCTTTCCCCCCTTTCCACTATTTTGAGCATAACTTTTGTTCCCGGGCACCAATTGAAAAAAGAATTATATTTCCACAAAGCTAGTTAATTTTTCTAAATTCAAAAAAAAATTCAAAAAATCAGGAAAAAAAATGAGACTGTAAGTACCTGCCCAAAATCCCACTTGTCCCCTGAAGGGACAAAATGTCCTTTTGGGATTAAAAGATAGGTTGACCAACCTATTTTGTAAAGATAAGTTGGTCACCGTGGAACTCATCCTTTTTGGTACAACATAAATCATCCACTTAAAAAAACCCTCTTTGAAAGTCGAAATATTCTACAAGACCTTTGTTTTTCACATAAAGTTTTAAGGATGAATATATTAGCACTTCTGTATTATATAGAAAAATTATTTGTCATCCATCTGACTACTTTGGTCTACAACATCTTTATAGGGTTATACAAATGATTTTCATGGTATTATAAATTATTTCTACTCAAAATTGAAATTATGAAAAAGTAAAAAATTTGAAAGAACTATAGCAATTGCAAGCTATGGATGATTGCAAGAAACACCTGCCAATTTTGTTATGTTTTGAATAGTACTCATGATTTTTTATGGAGTATTTTTTTTTTAAATTAAAAAATTGGCTAATGTATACACTTTTAAGATGAAGGTAACCACAGAATGAAATTCATAGAATGAAAAAATCACTAATTAGGAGAACTAGAAAAGCGCCAAATCTCAAGAAAATAGATATTTTGATATTTTAATTAGTTAAAAACAGGAAAAAAAATGTAAAAATTTAATAAAAATTGTCCATTTATAACAACTCTATAGAGATGGTCATTCACCAAAAGAACCACCAAAATAATATTTTATATGTTTCAAAATGCAAGCAAAAAGAACGCCCATTTTGTAGACTTCCACACCACATATAATTAATTATTTTTTGTATTTCTTTGTACTATAGCTACAAATCTACTAAAAGACCATATCTTCAAAATTTCAGCTCAAAATTTGTTTTTGGAGGTGCTAAATAGTACTACCCCCCCTAAATTAGCAAGTGTGATATAAAATTGGGGGCTATTTTTGAACATTTTTAATTTTAAAATTAAGAAAAAAATAGGCAAGTTGTATAATAGTCTTGAGTACCTTACCTATACATTATGAGTCATTTGAAGCTGGAATGCAAAAGTTATAGCCAAAAAACAAATCAACACGTAGGATGTAACAAAAAATAGAACAAGTTCTTGCAATCACCTTTCTATATGTTAGAATCGAAATTATCCAATATAATTTAATATATTTCATTTATAGTGTTTATTTTATGAATATTTTAAAATTTAAATTACAAAATTATATTCACCATTGCTATAAATTTCATTCCATGGATAGGAATGTATTCCATCAAATGGAACCTATCTCATACAAACTCATGATGCTTCACTTTAACAAATGCCGGAAACATTTTGGAATTCATCACTCTATAATATTGTATTTTATATATGTTCACTACATTTAGTTCTATTTTGGAATTCAAGATGATCAAGCACTTAATTTAGGCACTTAATTTTAGCATATAAAAATGATTGTAATCACATCTCTTCCTTTCTCTCTTTTGATATGTATTAGAACTGTTTATTCAAAAATTAGGAGTCTAATGGATGAAAGTCCATCAACATCTTAAAAGATGAGTAGACTTTATTAAATCCAGATTATCAATAAGTTGGTTTTGGGTCACAAAGTGGGATTTAGGAATGGAGAGGGGTGGGAATTGAGTGTTTTACTCTAAATGCTTTAGTGGATCAACATTGTAGGTGTCACTGGGATCAATAGATTTCCAACCATAATATGTAGTGAGCTTTGAAGATGATTGATATATTTTGGAATGATTAAATAAAACTTTGCTTCACAAGCAATCTAGGAGGCATGTTTTATATGCCTACTATAGAGTATGGCAATTTTGAAAATAATTCTTCATTCCTCCATCCTTTCACCAAATCAATCATTGTAGAAAAAAACATTGAATGGTATCCCATCATTGTCATTCCTATTGTTTGTTTGAAAATTTGGCTTTTGATTGCTATCTAAGATTCTAGGTCTAAGAAAAGAATTCCTAGCAGTAGTTCCCTTCCATTCATGCAATCATCAATCGAAAGACAATTAGGAGTGGAAAATTAAACCCTATTAGAGGCTTTGAATTTTATTACTAATTTTAGTACTAATTGAGGTGAGTATGCTTGTATCTACATTATCATTAGTACCACTATGTAGGAACACTAAATGTTAATAGTGGCCATTTGGTGTGTATATACTTGTGAGAGGTGTGTGATTTATAAGATTATGGAAATGGATTGGATAATTATGACAAATTTTTGAGCCCATCATGCAATTTTTGGCCCAATTAGAGAATTGAAAAGGCTCTTTTCCACCCAAGCTTTTGCATTATAAAACAACCACTTCTTGGATTTAATCTCCTCTTAACCCTTAAAGTCCTATTGTCCCCTTAGAAGACAAAACAGATTTTAGGCAGGCTCCTATGGTTTTAATATTTGTCTTGATTTTCTTGATTTTTTTGTGAAGATAGAAAAACATATTAGCTTTTCAAAAATGTAATTTTTATTTCAATCAAAGCTTCGGATAAAAAATTACGGCACAAAAGTCCTTTTTTTAGTTTGTTGGGGAAAAAAAATCCTTCAAAAAATCTTAAAGTATAAAATTTTAAAAAATTGTTTTTTAAATATTATGTTTTTAGGTACATGGAAAGCTTTTATTTATTCCATTTGGATTTGTTATGTGAAAGTTATGGACAATCTTGTTTTTTGGGCAATCAAAGTATCTTCTTGAAAAATAACTTATAGGATTCATTTTTGACTTCAATTTCCACAGTTTTTCCCCCCAAAAAAGTTTAATGAGGTTAAAATCTCTTATTAGAAAAATCTCAGCCTTCAAATTAGTTTATTTCAATTCCATCTTAGAGCTATTAACAATTTAGATTTTCCTTCAATCTTGAACCTACTTCTACTTAACAATTTTTTTTAATGAGTGAAAACTAAGTGTGCCTTTATATTTTTTTCTTCCTAAACTCTCAACTCAATTTTTTATTATATAAAATTAAAGATTCAGTAGAGCAAAAGTTATAAGATATGAAGGTTCAAAGCCAAAAAATGTAGTTCATTAAGGTGCAAAAAAACTTGTTTCCTTCACTTTAAATGCAAATATCATGCAATCTACACTGTCAAAGTTTGTGAAATTTCTTCAATACATTTTTATACTGGTCTATTACAAGATCCTATGGTTAGATATGCAAAAAAAAACATTTAAAAACATTTTTTACTCTTTGCTATAGAAATGGCAGTTTTGAGTGTTTTTGATGGAAAAGAGGCCTTGGAACTTTAGGGATTCATGAATGAAATGATTAAAAGGATCAATCAACACTATTTGTTTTTACTTTTTGCATTTCTTTGAGTGTTGCCCGATTGAAGGAGATGAAGCTCTAGGAGGTAGAACACAAGTTCACATAGTCTTGGGCTCATACTAACTACCTACAAAATGACAACTTTACACTCAACAATTAAATGCCCTTTGGTACTACTAGAAAATGCCTCCAAAATTCCACTTTTAAATACTCCAAAATTGACTTAGAAAAGGGCTCTAAATCTCAAAATTTCTAAGACACTAAGAGTGCACCAAACTCTACCTACAACATAAAACAAGTTTTTAAAATGTTACTACAAGCCTTATCCAAAACATTGTCCAATAAAATCATTTTGGGACAGAAAAAGTACATGATAAGGTACATAATAAATCACATATTGTGTACAACACTTCAATTGAAATTGAAAAGTAATAATTGCCTCACAACCACCTCATGTATTATATTCCTAATTTTCATCATTTCATTTTAGTTTCATAAAGAAATTACACAAATCCATCAACCCATGCAAAACATGTGAAATGCTATTTACTTTCCATGGCCTTCCAATCTCAAGATTGGTCATTCATAGACAAATTGAGCTTTTGTACTCCTACCTTACACCTTTGAATTGGATTCACTTTGCTAACATGGGCAAAAGGTGCAAAAGGTGCAAAAGGTGCAAAAGATGCCTCTACTTTGGGCAGTGAGTAGGCCTTGAAATTCCAGGGCCAATCACTACCCTGCACACCTACAGGCATCTGCAAGGTACACACCCGCAGAAGACAACGTCACTAACACCACGTCTAACTGCGAACATGCCTCAGAGGTTCCCAGACTGAAACGAGGACAGCAGCCGATGGAAGGACTTTCTCACTGGTTCAAAGCTGACTATCCAGTGTCCAAAGCAAAGCTGCACAGACTGAAACAAGAACAGCAACCATAGGGTAAACTTTCTCACTGGTTCAAAACTGACTGCCCAGTGTCCAAAAAAAAACATTCTTGCACAAAGCACCGTTGAGTGCATGGATTGGGTTCTGTAAAAGCAGGATCCTGTAGAGGTTTTGGCATGTCTCTGACAGTTGAGCACAACTGTGTCTGCCAACTGCTGTGGCACGAAGACTAATGCATATTTGGTGATCAAAGAATATTTGGAGGAAACTTCACAAAATATCCAGGCGTAAGTAACAGTACAGGTTACTGGAGAATTTTCTGTTTCACTGCAATGGAAATTAGTGACCAGGTAGTTCACAAGAACAGGATTACCAGTTTCCAGTATTGTTCACAATGGAAATGTGAAGACAGCAAGAGTTGGATATTCTCCAGCAGTATTCCGTACATTGATTCACAAGTGCTAAGTAGCTAATAATCACTTCATAAATAAAAATGAGGCCACAGCATGCCTGAAAATATGCAGGAGAAAGCTAGACGTACAAAGAATCTTTAACCTACCAATGAAATTTGTGTGAAAATCACCTCAATTAGATTTTTCACGTAAATCAGGACAGTCAATACGATACGTCCAAGTTGATACGTCCAAGTCCAAAGTGTGATCTCGAACCTTGTCATTGGATCACGAAAACAAGTATCAACAGCTACATCATGCATGTCTCTCAGCAGCTAGTCCATGCCGACCGTGCTTTGTATTTTGGAGTGTACCTGCCCAAGCGAAAAATTCATGCAGAAGCCTCCACCTTATCGTTGAAGAACGCATTTGATCATCATACACTAAGTTGCAGTCTTCTCAGTCTCTGCTATCTTGTCAGGAAAAAAATGAAACTCTAATCACCAAAAAATATGAGTCCACTTATCTGGAATAGTGATCTGAACCAAAATAGAAAAGGAATCGCTGTCAGTCTCTTGACATGCTTTCTCTTGGGTTGAAATGAAGTACATCTTCATCTGCTAATTCGTTTTGCGTAGTTGTATCATCCTCCTGGACACCTTCAAATGCATTTTCCGTCTCATCATCGTCTGCAAATAAACTATCAGGGTTATCCTCATCCTCATCTTCTTCATCTTCTTTCCCTGGTTGAGTTTCTTCATATTCCTCCTCACCTTCAGATGAGCCCCATCCTTCAAGGTTCGCCAAACCCTCTCCATTGATGGGTGGTTGCATGGCATCATCAATACTAATATCCGACGGGAAAACTTGACTAAGTTGTTGGCTAGATTCTGCTTGTTGAGCTGCTTCGGCCTGAGCTAAGGCTTTGGCTCGCGCCGCTTCAGCTTGTGCCTGAGCTTCAGCTCTTGCTAGAGCTTCAGCTCGAGCCTTTTCTGCTTGAGCTAAAGCTTCCTTGACTCTTGCCTCTTGCGCTTCCCGCTCTGCTCTTTCCTTCGCCTCGATCTATGCAATCACAAATTCAAAAGAGTTAGCTTCCCATGTGTTTTGACTCCTCTGGCGCATGAGCCCAGTAACTGTCGGTCAGCAGCAATTTCAACCTCCTTTCAAGTGCAGTACAAACCTTAGCACGAGCATCAGCAAGCTTTTGTCTCTCGTCAACAAGCAGATACTTCTCAACGAGTAGTCTCTCTTCCCCACGCATTTCTCCGTCTGTTCTTCTCTTCATTATAGAGTTGAACGTATTTATATGCTTATCCAAAGCCCCAACATATTCGGCAGTCTTAGCTTTCAAGGTATCATTCCAGGATTGTGCCCTAGAAATCAACAGGGTTGTAGCACCACTTCGTGACTCAGACGGCGAGACCTCCAGCTCCTCAGGGTCGTATTCTGCTACTACATGGTATGGAAGTAGTCTGCATTCAAGTACATTATTTAGAATGATACCCACATCAACATCACATAAAGTTTTGAGCACGTAATAAAATCATGCCTGTAATTTAGTTCCAGTCGGTGATTCTCAAATCCTTACAACGGTAAGCAACAACCAAAATACATCAAAAGATCCTAAGATAGGGAAACCCATGCAATGCAAGAGATGACCACATTGTACTTTTAAGGCACAATATCAAAAACAGGCAGGCCCTTTCCAATAGCTCCCAAAGTGACCAACCCAAAGCTTATAACCTGCTAATCCTTAGCAGTGTAAGGATATCGGTATCTATGTTTCAAGTCTCATGTTGAATAGAAAGTCCCAACCTGCTACCACATATTTAAATTAAAAGGAGGTACAATTATTACAAATCATTGGAACAAAAGTGCTGTAGTAATTTATACCGTTTTAGGTTATCACTATTCATCTTCATCGTACACTAGAGCTTATACAATGCTATTCGCAAGTAAGGATTAGCAAATCATACGACGAAGCACCAAAGAAATCATAAGAGTAACGTATTTTCTCTTTTGGAAGAGGAAAATCATAGGAAAAAACGCATAGACACAATCACTCGAGAGTTCGCGTGAGTTCATCCACACATGTAAGCACGACACTGAAGAAAGATTGCTGAGTAAACCCATAACACATAAATGAGTTAAACTCATAAGAATTAGAATGCAGGAACATGGTCTACTACTTTAAAAAAGAAGATACAGAACTCTCATAGATGGCCATAGAACTTGATAACACACAGCGCATTTACCCAGCTCAAACAGATGACGCACAAAACGTAACTTCAAACAGAATGAACACATTATTAGGAAAGCAGAGATCTCAACAATTTCCTAAAATACTACACGAGAAAACATCACTACCTAAGAACATCCAAATAATTGCATAAGACTTCACCCGCAAGTACAACCTGAAAACTTCCCTACCCTCAAAACAACCACAGCATAGTGACAAATACCTACACTACAATATATCTCTCTCCATAGCCACATCCCACACGCATCTCAACTACGAACAGAATGTTACTTCGCACATTGCGCAGACAGCAGAGATCCCGACAATTTCCTAAACTACCAGTACAGAACAAAAGCGAAACAGCACTACCTAATAATATCCTTCACACAACAAATTACAACAGAGGACAATGCCAATCCCCCTAAAGTAAAGCCTAAAATCCTCCCTGACACAAATTACACCATAATGCCAATCCCGTACAACACAACATAGAACTCTCTCTCTCTCTCTCCACAGCCACATACCTATCACACGCATCTTCAATCGAGGAAAAAGGCCGCTTAATATCGGGGTTACACACGCGAAGCACATCTTGACGCGCCATGTCGACCTCCATCCTATCCGGCACCCGCATCTCCACCCCGCCAATCCGATTGCCTTTGACATGAGACGCAGCTGACGATGACAACGCAGGAGGCGCCTTCTTGGCCACCTTCCCCGACGACGCGGGGGGCTTGGACTGCTGCTGCGCCGGGTGCTGGTGTTGCGGTTGCAGGGGACTAGAAGCTGCCATGTCCGCCATCGCCATACCCGCTCAATCGGGTGCTCTTGTACCCGTTCCCCTATCCTAACGTCTCCTGTGCCCGGAGACCTTCCCCGTTCCCCGTTTCTTCGCAAGGTGCTCGCGAAGAAGACCTCCAAACCTACGAGCTTACTCAATCCTACTATGTTAAACCAACGCCCTAAACCCTAAGGTAGTCTGCAGCTTCGGTGAATTCTTTGGCGTGTGTGTTAGAGGTTGCAATAGTGTGTTTCACCGACAGCTATGGCGATGATTGAGGATTGGAGGATCACGTCCATCGCTCCGCGAGAAACCGACACACGAACGGGAATTCGCTCGGTTCGAATGACGTGTGGAAACCCTAATTTCACGAGGCTTCGTATTGGTCGAACTTCCTGTGTTAGTTGGGAACGATGATCACTTTTGGATGACTTTCGTCAATACGTAGCCTTAAGACAGGGACAGAGTACTGCCTAGCCGTGTAGTACAGTAATACTGGATGTAGCTGGATACAACGTTCATCCATTCATACAAAAATTACACCAGTTTTGCTAGAAATTGTCATGCCATCTTGTGATTTGTTTTAAAGATGACATGGCCTTTCAAAATCTAAAGTCGAAATCTAATTTCGGCACTTCTTTTGTCGAATGTGACCATCATGTATAGTACTTGAACAATTAGTCAATGACTCAATGCTATGGGGATAAAATCTCTTATAGAATAGCTTGTTTTTGGCATGAAAAATAAGGTATATTAACCATTACCTATTAAATTAGTGATGTCAATCCCTTCAAGACAATTATATGAGAGGTACTTATTTGTCATTATTGGGCACTTTTCATATAAAACAAATCCAAGTGAAATTATATTTTTCTAATAAAAAAATATAATTATTGGAAATTTTCAAAGAATTTTGCTTTGAAGATAGATCTAGATACATAGAGTAGAGTTCAATAATAATTGCATAGATGGGATTGATCACACTAACATCAATTGTTACATAAATTTAATCACACAGATGAGTTGACTCATGCCCTGCCACTCAAAGTCAAGAGCATGACAAACTATAATTAATGGAAAGATTAAAAATTGGCAGTTTCAACGTTGGGAGGCTCCCATATAAGGAGGGGAGCAAAAAGCCCCCCCCCCCCCTCCAACGTTGGTTAACAATGCTATGTTATAAGAGCATGTGAATAAACATCATTCTAAGTAGGTTTCCTATTTTTATACTATTATAATATTTTATTATTATGTATTGTTGGCAAAGGCATTCTTGCAAAGTAGTTGGCACAAAAGAATGGTAGATCGTTATTTATTATTACTACAAATAGCTTTGTCAAAAAATGTTAAAAGTCCTTTGCAACATACAAAGGAAAATATATACTTGAAATATGATGTTGATTTTGCTATAATAGGAATCAAAATAATAGAATGCAAAGTCTATTTTTATGCAATAGTGCAAATTTACATCCAAAATTGTTGAAAACTTTGTCACTTCTAAATTAAATGTCTTAGAGATAACATAATTCTTATCCATGATGGAAAACATTGAAAACAATTACAGCATTGCCATATTAGTTTTGGATTCTTTTATTATTCTAAGTGTATGCAATTCCAACAAACCTCTTACATTGTCTTGCACAAAACATGATTATCTTAAACACAATAGAAGTAGTTTCTCTAACAACATACATTGCAAGTATACAAAATGTATGGCATAATTTGGGGCAAAATAGGAGAATCAATGAATGATTTTTAAAATTTAGAAAACACAATCTTAATAGAGTTTTAAACCTCATTTAGTCATAGTAAGTCAATTTCTTTTCAAAAAAATTCACCTAAAAGATGTGAATATTGAAATTAACTTTCATCTCACAATTTATGGTTGGGTATCTACCACACACCAAAGAACTTGTGATAGATTGTCTCATCACTTATTGTATGATTAACTTTTACAATATTATCATCTACTAAAAAGTATAGAATAAAATTTGTGATAGAGTATTTCCTTCATAGTTTCTCAAGCTTTAAAAAAAATTCACTAAAACCATATAACTTTTAATATGATATCCTTCTCATAACTTATGATCAGGGTTGTCTTGTCAGACATGTCCCAGGATATTGGTGACGTGTTGAATGTGTGACGTCACATGTCATATAGGACAAGTGTCTGACAAAAGAAGATAAGGCGTGGCGTAGAAATTTAGGGTTTCACTTTTTTTAACTTGGTGTCTTGTGATTTTATCAATGGAAAACCATAGAGTTTGTAACAGAAGTTTTTACTGTTAAAGAATCAATTGAAAAACAATGTCACTAACCCAAAACCACTATCTTCACTCTCTATGCATCACCAAAACCAATTATGTAATTAGATATGATTGGAAGAAATTGTTGAATTATGACCAAACTTTGTTCCTTCACAACTTTTGTATATGATATCCAAATGTCATGTTCTTTGGTACATTGGAACCACCTTTCAAGTGCCAACAATAAAAATTTGAGAATTTGACCAGTTTAGATAATAATAGTAACTAGGCACAAAAGCAAAAAGTGTCAGTCGAGATGTTAGTTTGGAAGTATCCCATCTTAATGAGATGTCTTTTGCAATTTCATCCACCCAAAACCACAAAATTTGTGTCTAGAGTATTTATGGTAAATTTCATTAAAATAGCAATAGTATTGCACCAGTTCAACGGTGTGACATTTTGACTTTCTAGGACAAGTATAGAGTTCAAAACAGGCCTTCTGAAACATCTAGGATTGATATGGATTTCAAAACGGCCGGTCTAAATTGTAAAAGCGCCAAAGTTCAATAATACAGCCATTTTAATGAAATTGACCATATTTTCATTTTCTCACAACTTGCGATTCATTTTTAGCAATGACATCTACTGAAAAACACATAATAGAATTTGTAATAGAATGTTTTCCTAACAAATTATGAGATTGTGTTTAAATTGCGATTCCATCTACTGAAAAACATGTACTTCGTAAATAGGGTATTTTTCTCATAAAACCAAAGAATCTGTGGTAGAATATTCTCCTCACCGAGGAAGCCTTAAAACTCGCGAGGAGGGTCCGATCGAAACAGGCTCTGTGAGTAATATTAGGGAACCATGAGCAACGAAGTCCTCATTTGCATGTGCTTGTTCCTGTCGTGGACTCCGGGAGGCTGCAGGCCCCGGCCGCCGCCTGCTGGCGAGCTAGCTTAGCTCCATCGTGGTCACCGTCTCTTTTTGTTTTTTCGTAAGCATTCACAGCGTCAAGCACGCGAGCTGTAAGTTTATTCTTTTCTCCTCTAATGTTCGTGATGCTAGCTACATTACAATTTTGTGTGCAGCTTAATGTGCAGGTTGTTTGCTGAATCCCCTGGTAATTAAGCGTTGCGCCTTGGCCCCATCTGCTTTTTAGTTGTGGAGTCGTTCATGATCAGTACCGTAAGTCTCGTTTTTTAAGCTGTCTGCTGCCGGCGATCGATGCTTGACTGTAGGCAGCCGGCTTACTAGCTAGCTACACATTCATGATACTTTTGGTTTGGAGAGTTGAGACGAATAAATTCATTATTCGCGAGACTCTTACGACGTTGGGTACGTACTTTTGTAAGCAGGTTTTGTTAAGCGATGATAGTAGCTGAGAAAGGAATCAAGGTTCAGCTAGCTGATGGCGAAGTAATTTCGAGAGTTTTTCTGGTTAAGCGACGATAGTAGCAGAGAAAGGAGATTCTCATATCGCTAGCTGATGACGACCTAATTTCCATCAGGAGTTTTCTGAGATCATGAAGGGTGTTTGAATGTCTGGAACTTCCAGCCTAGGCTGAATAAGAAGTTTAACTTCATAGCTAGAGACGTACGTGCGTTTCTATCTAACTTTCCATGACCAATTGTTCCAAATCCCTGAAACTGTCGTGAATTCTAACTTTCTTTTTAATCTTTTCGTGCATTGCAATGAAACTGGCCTGAATTCTTCATGTCTTTTCGCTTTCACAGATAGACTCTAGCTCCGATGGCCGCTGCAGGCGATCAGCACCGGGAGAGAACCGGCTTGATTTCCATGCGCGAGCTTCTGGACCAGATCGACACGAACAAGAAGCATTTCAAGCGAGCCAGCAAGTCGGTTCCCGAATTGCCCGCAACGGTCGCAGGCGGAAGTCCTCTAGCGTTCTCCGTTCGCATGGATCTCCCTCCAGTACGGGAGCTCGACAATGACCCCGACACATTCATGTTCTTGTGCCTCCCCTTCCCGGTGATCACGCTGCAGGGGTTGCGCAGAAGGATATGGAGTTGCATCAGCAACCTCATGTGGACGCGACCTCCCTTGCCTTGCGTCACGACTACTTGCGGACCGATTCATCACGTCCGGAGCTGTAAATTTCATCCGCTCTCGGGAGCTCTGCCGTATATGATGCCCATTCGGAGATCGACTTCGCTGCCGTCTGCGAAAGTTCAGCGCTCGGTGTCGCTTCCGGATAATCTGAGATCTTCGCTTCTTGCTCCTCCTTCATCGACTTCTTCATCGACTGGTTCGAGAGGGGCTTCGATATGATGTGCATGCATGGCCGGAGTCAAGTCCATGGACAAAGGCTGGACATTCTTCGGTTCTCAGTTCCCGAAACTGTTACTAGCAACTAGCTGGCGGCTAGCTAGTGACGACTTTCTTTCTATTGATCGATATCCTCACATTCAGGTGGCGTAATGATTATATATGTTCGTATTCCCTCGATCAAGTTTCTCCATTTCCTTTAATGCGCCAGTGATACTTTTTATAAGCAATTCGTGTGTTTTATATTGCTTCTGATCATCTTCTGAAAGCAAAGTGAATGGGTAATAAAGTTCTTTCGCTTTCCTCTGGCAATTTGTTGTAGTTTTCTAGATAATATATTAATATTGTGTGCTACGGATCGATCACATTTCAGACACTAGTGATCAGACATGTGAGTTTTTTCCGGCCTTCGATCTACTGATCCTCACATTCAGCTGGCGTCGTCCATATACCTTCGTGTTCATTCCAATTGATTCCTCCACTTCCTCTTCGTACTTTTAAGAGCAATTTGTGTGTTTGGAATTGCTTCTGATCATCTTCAAGCAAGGAGGATGCAATGGCTATTAAAGTTCCTTCACTTTCTCTGTCCATTGTTTGTGGTTTTGTAGATGATGTTGTGTTTTTTTTATCACTGATCAAACTTGTGAGTTTTTGTGTATCTTTACATGAGCTTGCACTAGAAGAAAATGAGGTAGAAAAATGAAACCACTACTTAATGTCATTTAATGTCATCTAGGCTGTTGTTTAACCTGGGGTTTAACTTATAAAGCTCCGCATATCCAAGGTCATTGGCAAGAGTGTTTGGGTTGTAAAATAAAAGAACAAGTAATCTTCACGCTTGTCCAATCCTCAATGCTGCTTGTGTCTGCTGAAAAAAATCAAATTAATTAGATTTTTTTGTTATATTTAATGATTTTTTTTAAATTTGTGCTATTAAATTATAAAAACTATAATTTTTCTTGACAATCTATGATATCCTATACAAAATCATAAGATTGATATTTGAATACAATTTAAAAGGCTTAATGTAGCTCAGCCATGATGTTTGATGGTTTGACCATTTCACAATGGATCTAGTCCTTTAAGGGATTAAATCTCTAACTAAACAACATCTTGATCAAATAGAGTACACTAAAGATGATATTTAGTGTCTTGTACACTAAATACGAAGGCATACACTAAAAGCCAATTACCCTATGAAAGTAAGTAACATTAAATGTCAATTCAAACACTAAATGTGAACCAGAGTTGTCATATCAGACGGAATATCACTGTTCACGGACAGAATCGGACCGATTAAATATCATCTTTAGTGTAGTTGCAAGAAATACTTGTCCTATTCTTTGTCCTCTTGCCCTTGGATGGGTACTTTTTGGCTCATAACTTTTGCATATTTTGTCCGATTGGCGTGAAATTTGGAGTGAAGGTAGTTACAAAAGTTTCAAACCTTTTATAATTTTTGTAATTTTTAAAAATTAGTTTCTATTTTTAAGCTGCTCCTGATTGGATGTCTACCTTAGGCATTTTGGATTTTTTTAGTCCTATTTTCGATCCAAAATGCGAATTGGAAGCCACAAATTAGACATAAGGGAGGTTTAAGGTCCTTACAAGGATTGACGAGGAGATTTTGTGGAAAAAAAGAATACTAGAGTTGCTGACAAGGGCTCAAAGTGACCATCCTTTGTGCAGAAGTCCTAGAGAGGGAAAAAAATTTCCTAAGAAAATTTTTAGTGCAATGAGAGGCTTTTATTGTCAATAAAAATGGCTTTGGGGGGAAAAGTTTTCTGAGTTTTTTTTCCTATTTTTTTAAAATGAAAAGGGACACAGACCCTTTTTCTGGCATTTTCAAACAATAGTACCATCGGTAGTACCCTGCAATAATCCACAGTACTATTGAGTATTCGTAAGTACTCCACAGTAGGACCTCATTCTCGTTTGCCACCCCGCTTTAATGCGCTTACTGCTGTACCCGCCACCTATCAAAATCGCAGCTCGACTGAAATTTGAAACCGACGGTGGAGATTGTAGTTGCAGTGCGTCAGCGCAGTACTTGTAGTATTGATAGTATTGCTAGTCCTATGCCTCGAAAACGCGTTTTGGGCCAAAAACCATAAAATGTTTCTTGCAACTACCTAATATCATTATATAATGAACAACCCATGCGGAAAGGAATGACAACAATGTCATTTTAAGGTTCATATCAAATCTTTTGCCTCTTCTTTTAGAATGATAGTATTTGTACTTGTATACAAATGAAGTACTGGATTTTTTCTTTTTAATATATAATTATGAATTTTCTCCAATGCTTCAACCTTTTTTTTAGTAGTAGTAGGTTTCTTGCACTCAATTTAATTTGTTTTTTACATAGTGTGAGTTGGCTACAGTTTTTTAGATTATTATACAAGTTGTTTTTCTTCCAATTCACTATTAATTTATAATACCAATACATTAAATTTTCATTTTTTCTAGAGAAATCAATTATCATAGGCTTGAGATTTAAATCAATATTGCTTTACACCATCTTCAACCAAGTTGAATGGAAAGTAAAGGTTCAATTACTTTCTACCTCCAACCATTTATTTTTATTAAAATTCAAGACTTCATTCAAATTTTTTTAGATTCTCTTGTGCTATTGTTGATTGTGATTTGAAGGAGTGTTTTTAATTTTCTAAAGTGAAAATGATTCAATTTATTTCTCCCCTTATAGAATTAGGAAATTAGATGATAGGTAACTTTTATTAGATGATATAGTAATTTTATTAGAAATATAGAACTGAGAACCTTACTCAATTAATTAAAATATTGATTAAAAAAATTATAATCATTATTGATGTGGCTTTTAGATGTACATGATAACACTGATATGGTAAGGCCATATTCGTTAAAATGAGACAATTTGTAGTCTCAGGGAGTTCACTTAGAGTGTCCATTAGAAACCACATGCAAACAAAATATTGGACCTCCTATTTACTTTTTGAATTTTAAATTTAAGAAAAAAAAAAAATGAATAGATTTTCCTACTTTGAAAGTTTATGTTTTGAATTATTGATATTTTTGTTTGTTAATAATAATTAGTTACAAATTTTTGAAGTAAAAAGATACACTGAAGAAATAAAAAATAACTTTCACATCCCTATATTATATAAGAAAAAATTGTCTAAAAAATGAACAAAAAAATTCCTAAAAATAACTCTCTAGTGAAAGCTCATTTTGAATTGAATATTGATTCAATGGTCATCTAAATGTGTTTTCTCTATAATTATTTGAGTTGAAAAAATGCCATTTTAGTTCATTTTCAACCTCTTCTAGAAATCATTTCACATTTTGTTTGACTTGGAAATTTTGGCAATAGAAACCTATAGTCATTATTAAACAATGCTCAAAATTTTAGGTTGAAATTTTAGTTTATTAGAAACCACTTGTTTGCACGTGGTTTGTTGTAGTAGCACAAGTGCACCCCTCAAGTTTGTAGTCTCATATCATCTTTGATTTTACATTTACATGATAATAAGTGTTTGATATTGAATTTTTTTGGTACATTGAGATTTTAATATGTTAATACATGCACAAAACTTTGATTATATAAAGGTTGATATGTTCATGAATTTTTTATTTGTTAAAATAAAGGTTTCAAATAATAGAATTGAAGTATCAAGATGTTCATTTTGTCTCAATTTAACAAACATGGCTATTGGTGTCTAGAAATATATATACTTAGTCTTGTATCTCACTTTCAAACATGATATACATGTCTAGTGGTCGTCCTAGCCAAGTAAATTAGAAGACAAGTATCCTAGGTCTTACGTCCACAAGAATGAAAAGTTTATTGACTAGCCGGGTTGACCTTTTTTAATTTGCTAATTATCTCACACTATCATATAAGTATAAATACAGATTTTATCCTTAGGACTAATTATACATTATTGAGTGGTTTTATTAATTATGCTATATGGACATAGGTATTAAATATCATCCTTGGAGCTAACTGTATATTATGGAAAGATTTATAAACTATGCTAACATGGACATATGAAGTGAGTGTCATCCTTGGGTCTAGTGTATTATGGGGTGGTTCTACTTGTTATGTAACACAGATAAAGGTAGTAAGTGCCACTTGCTAGCCTATTAAATTAATTAAATTTATTTTGAAGCAAGGAATCAAGATAATTCCTAAAATTCCTTAACAATTTTTTTCAAAAAAGTTCTTTAAAGCTACCGTTTTTTTTACAAAGAGAAAAATGATAGGATTTGAAAAAAATTATATCCAACCATAGAATCTTGTACTACCAGTATGAGAATGTGTGGAAGAAATATAAATTGCAAGATATTCTCATTTAAAGCACTTAGAATGAACACTCAAATATTTTATTTTTTCAAAATTAGATCAGTGTAAGACTTGGAGTCCTCTAAATTGAAAAAATTGCACTAGGATCATTGCAAGAAAGATTAGTCCTATTTACTATCATAATGAGGGGGTACTTTCTTGTCATCCTCTATAATTTTTGAAGCATAAACCTCATGAACTTAAAAAATTTCTTGGAGATTTATAACTTGATGGTAATTATATCCATTAGTTTTTAGGAATTAAAAAAAAAAAATTATATCTGGAAATCATTTTTGTTTACTTGTCACACTATGAGATTTAGGAGTTTTTTACTATGTTAGGAGTCTCCAAATTGAATGATCTGGAGCTAAAATTTTCATGGCCTATTTGCATAGAAGGAAAGCATATTCCTGCCAAAGGAAATTTGAAAATATTTTATTTTGTGTTCTCTACATGAGAGCAAACAACACTCCCATTGCGTGCAATTTTTGAACAATAAAGATGGTTATGAGGTCAATCTTTTGGTGATATCTCATCACTATGAATTCTTTCCAAATTGCCACTTTTAGTGGGGTTTTTTTTTTTAATTCTATTTTTTACAAACTAAATGTAAAACTAAAATGAAAATATCTATTTTCATGAGATTTTGCACTTTTCTAGTTCTCCTACTTATAAAATGTTTCCATGCTTTTCCTTCCTAGGGTGACTTCTTCTTAAAGGTGTATACATTAAATATATTTTTTATATTTAAATTTTTTTTTTTTCTAATTATAAAGTCCTCCTAGAAAAAAAATGAGTACTGTGCAAAACGCAACAAAAAAACACATGGTCTTTCTTGCAAAGACCCATTACAAAGGAGGTAAAAATATTTCTGGTAGAAAATTGAATTGAGTGTTAGGGGGGAATTAAAAATGAAAAACTTGGTTTTCAATCTTTGAAAAGAAGTAGAAATAGGTTCAAGGAAGATACAAAAACCTAAATTGTTTATAGCTCAAAGAATGAATTAAATCATGCCAATCCTAATGGTGATATTGTTCTCGCAACCAATTTGAACCCTCAATTTGAAACCCTTTTTTTTAATTGTGAAAATTAAATTCATAACATTATCTTATAAGTTATTTTTCCACAACAAAGCTCTAATTGTCTAAAAAAAGGCATTTCATGACTTTTACATCAAGAATCAAAATATAATTAATCAAAATTATCCATGTAGATAAAAATGTATTCTATAAAAATCAAAATTAATTAATTTTTCAATCTTTTGTGATTTTTTCTTGATGACTAGGTTTGTCTATTTTTTACTTTCGGTGGCATAAGTTTTGCTCCAAGTCACCAATTGAAATGTAATCCTATTTTTGTGAAGCTAATTAGTTCTATATTTTCAACATGAGGTTTCAAAAAATCATGCCAAAAATTGAGATTACAGGTATTTGCTCAAACCTTCATTTGTCCCTCTATGAACAATAATCCTCTAGGGGTTAAATAAACCTAGAAGCAAGAAAAACAATCACATGTTGCATTGTTCATCCTATGCTATCATTTCCTGGGGTGCCAAGCTTTGTAGTCAAGTGATATGCTTCAAATCATAGACAAGCTTTCATGGATGTAGGGAACTTCATTAAAATGACATATTCCAAACACTATTTTCGCATTGCACAATTTGAATTGTAAAAGTGACATTTCTAACTACGCGGTCTAAATCGTAAAAGTGTCATCTAAGACCAGTATAGATTTTAGACCAGGCAAACTAAACTATAAAAATGTCAAAGTTGCGAAATGGCACCATTTTTACAAAATTCCCTGTGCATAGAATTGTTAGCCTTTCCATGTCTTTCATCCAAGTCAAGACCTCGATCCATTTCCTTCGAGCATGCAAGCTTGAAAGGCTAGTGATTGTTTTGAAGAGAGAATTTGCAGAGTTCAGATCAATCTATGCCCTTTCAATGTCTTTCACTCTTCATTTGCCTTGAGTTTGTGATTCCAGTTGAATTGCAATTTTCTGAGCAATCAATACATACCCAAAAGCTTTAATCTCGCCAAGATAATGACTTAGAAGTTGCCCCTAATTTAAGGTATACCTGAAGTTGTCATATCGGAGTAGTGAATCTAATTACTGTTATGAAAATTTGCATAATAATGCTGAGAGAGATCTCCTTTTGGTTGAGGGAGAGTTGATTGAACATGACCATACTGTATTCCATGTTTGAATTTACATTTATTATTGATCCAGAACTTTGCAAGTGTTTAGTGCTCTTACTGATTAAACTTGAAGATAGGAATAGCTGGGAGATTAGACGAAAAGTTTGAATTGTATCTGTATAAGGCTTGGCGTAAGGTTGACATTGACATCTTTCTAGCAGTCCAGTTGCAAATTCCAACCTTACACAGAAAATTTATAAGAATGATTCACTCAGAAATGCCCGTCTCAATAACCATCTCAATTCTAGGCTCCTGGGGTTGTCAAAGATTATTTACTCCCAATTGACACTGACTAAGCTCTATATGTGAGAAACAACAAAAATGAACAATTCCGCTAACTCAGGGAGTGGTTCAAGGAGTTGCTTGGGGAGTTGCTTAAGTACAGAATTATAGCTCAAGCAGTTGCTCAGGGAGTTGCTCCATAACAAAGAAACATCAAGTTTGCAATGGACATCACACCAGACATTCACACACAACATCTTCTATCAAGAATGAATCACATATATGTGAAATTGAAACAAAGATTATTTACTCCAATTGACATTCACACATAACATCTTCAACCAAGAATGAAACACATACAGGCTGTTTAGTCAACTTTTGTCATATTGACATGATTCAGGCACCAAAAATTGTGATACATACATATACATAATGTTACATATGGATTTATGTTTGAGAAGGCATGTTCTGAAAGGTGCCGTGGAAAGGTGCCAAAGTATTGGGACTCCTGTCAATTGATGTTACAAAATTGACGTTATGTGAAATTGAAATAAAATCTGAAGAGATTAGAGCACATCCAATCGCTATTGTAAGACAGCAAGTAAACTCAACATTGCAAGTGGACTGTGATTAAGGTAGTATACTCTTAAAGCGACCATTTAAGGGCTGGTCTGCCTTTTTCACAAGCTTCTGTGAACATAAAAATATTTTTAGATCATTTTTCAGAGAAAAGAAAAATAGATGTGGAACCTAACACAAGTGGTTTTGTATTTTTCCAAGCATTTTTTAGCTACTCATAAATTTCTAAAGATTTGTGGCATAGGCACCTATTTGTGACCATAGGTTTCCCAAAATCCGTCCACTTGTAATTTTTAAGGAGACGTGCAAAAATCAAAGACAGTGATTGGCTCTTGCAATAAAAAAACATTTTTTCCTCATATTCATTCAATTGCTAATTAAAGTGGTCCATTTAAGGATCACCTCATCTCCATTCTCGAGCTAATAATAGGGACGATTTGAAGGGAAGGGGCAGTTTTACAGCAGACTACGTTAGATGATTCCGGACTGGATAATCATTCATTTGAGAGCGAAGAAGGCTCAAGAACCAGAAAAAGGCTCAAGAAATTTACATGAAATTAAAGCAAGCAAAAACCCAACTAATTTGTATGGACAAAATAGTCAACTTAGCATTATGATACATCGCTACAGAGTCGACGTACTCAACTCTATGATACATTGATACATACCTTAGGGGCTCTATGTCACTGAGTGTGAGACGTAACGCTACAACGGAAACAATTTCGGCACCTCAATCTCAAACTTCCACAACCTAATACTGAGCCTAGTGCTCGATCTAACAGAAGAGAATTAGTGCTTAGAATCGGGAAGGATCAAATTCGGAAACAAACACAAGAATTGCGAGGCTAGAACCCTAAAACTAGCTGGGACACCCCCTTCAGTATACGTAATTACAAAATCCCTGCACTAAAACTCGAGACTAAGATTCTACAAAATGGACCGATATTGTGCCATGAACTGAGATTGTAACATCATGAAGTGCTGAGATTGCGGCCTGAACTGCTGAGATTGTTGCAATAAGGGAGGTATCCATGCATCAGCAGGCGTGACGATAATTAATGCGCAACATCGACAAGTGCCGTTCTTAGATTCGCACGTTAACTTTGCAGTCTCTGAAACGCAGCCAACTCTTCCCGCAACGCCTCAAGCTCACGTTCTCTATTCTCGTGCTTCATCGTGCCAGGGTAATCCTGCCCCGACACATAGCCATGGTAGCCCGACACTGCGGCGAAGTCCCCACCCATGGCCATCTCGTTCATGCTCTTGATGTAACGGTCTCGCAACTTCCCGAAAATATTCAACGGATTCCTCGAAGTCACTCCTTTGGCCTGCTTTCCCGGTCCAGGAGTGGGCGCTACCTTCGCGCTGCTATTCTTTCCTTGGCGAGGCTTCCTGGGAGCGTCAGAGTAGGAAATGGGAGGACCCATGTAGTGTTCGAGCACAGGCTCCAGTGTCGCTCTCGTGTTTCTCTGGTGCCCCACCTTCACGTCCATCTCTTAACTCGCTAGTCCACGAAAATTCACTAGGTCGCAAAAACCTAGTAACGTTCTACTGAACGTGAAAATTCACTAGTTCGCAGTACCCTGCCAACGTTGCTCCAAACTGGAAATTTCACTAGGTCGCAGCAACCTTGTAACGTTGTATTAAACGTGGAAATTCACTAGTTCGCAGTAACCTAACCTTGCGACGTTGCACTCAACGTTCATCAATCCTAGGTAGCAAGTGCAGGACTTTGGAGAAGCTCAACCTAACCATTAAAGGACTGGTAGAAACGAGAGGAGTTGATAGAGAAAAGCTTGAAAGCTACTGTATGAAATTGAAATTGAGCAGTAGTGATCTGCGAGCAAACGTGAATTGATCGATCACTGAATTGTCCAAGTTTGTGAGGATTGGGTGAATTGTAAGAGTCAGTGAAACCTGCGCATGCAGAGAAGAAAGATTCATGATTTTGTTCCACGTTCTCCGTTGTAGGTCGAATAAGTACACCGAGACGGGATTCATGTTTCAAGCTTGAAAGTCTGCACGTGGTGCTTTTTGAGAGCGGAAATGTACTCCGGGTGTACATTCTGGTTAGAAAATTAGAAAAGGATTCTTCCCCAATAGCTTCTCCTGGATCCTGGAGCACGCGGTAGTCAGTGTGGTAGGTCCAAGCGATTGGGCCTTTGGAGCTCCGTGTGACTTTTGGGGTTTGACGTTGTCCATAGTCCACACTGCCCACCTGCGGAGTTTTATTGAAATGGGGAACTCTCCGAAGGGCGTGTTGACTGCACAGAGGAAATGGAAAAAAGTGGACCCTCGAAACCGCCATCTTCGCTTTGTGTACATCTCCAAAATGAATTATGTACCTGTGTGGAAGAAACTACTTTAGAATCAAACTTTGCTTCTTAATAACTTTTGCATATATGATATTCAAATGTCGCTTTCTTTGGTGCATCATTACCTCATTTTACTTGCCAATAAGAAAATATGAAAATTTGACCAATCTAATAATAGTAACTATGCATGACGTAGACAAGCCTATTACCACCGTGATTTGCAATTTGAATATCTTGGGGCCAACTCTAGGAAGGGCACATATTATTCAGAGGTGTGCATTTGTTTTAAAAATCAAATCCAAGTGTAATGATAATCAAACCCAAGTCCAATTAAAATTGTAATTTTTGTGAATTTTTGAAGTGGTCTGCCTTGAAATTACAAAACTGCCCATAGAGTGGAGTCATAAAAGTCCTATAAACAATACGGAACCACTTTAAGTACTCATCAATAAAGGATTGACATGTTACCCCTTGTAGGCATTAAATTGTTAATTCACTTATTTTATCACAAAAATGAATAAATTTAGATGTTTTTTCCAATAGAATTGGAGTCAAAAGTAGGGGATGGAATTGGACAATGAATGGAATTGGATTGGTGGCTATCTTAGTAATAAAAAGTGGTGGTTTGGGAGATACCCACTTTATTCAATTTCAACAATCAAGAAAGGAGAGAAAAATAGCAACCATATTAGGTTGGCTTAAATTATGAGTGTATTCATCAAAGATCCTAAATTAGTTTAAAAAAAGAAGATAAATGACACTAAGACTACATTTCCTTGGTAGAAGAGGACTCATACTACCTAAATATAGAACTTACTTGAAAAGAAGTGGTAAAATTAAAAATTAATAGTGAGAAGTGGTCAGGATAAAAATATTTAATAGATGTTGATAACTTGGTGGGCAAAGTTTGATTATTTTCAAGTCTTCTTTTGTGAAAGAAAATATATGTTGAGTATCTAATGGCAATATTCTTTATATTGTTTAAAGTGCTTTTGATAGCAAATGGTGTTAGGTTGAGTTTGTTTTTTGAATTTGGTAATGGACGAGGTAATGGATTGAATATGTGAGGTGCCCCAAGCTCTAGTTCTAAGGACTATGAGGGACTGTGTTGTCCAACCAAGGTTTGTAATGTTTAGAATGAATGATTGGTATTTATCAGTTGTTAGTTCTTAAATACCCAAGGCATTTTTTCATCAAAAAACATTCAAAATTGCCATTTCTATTGCAAAATATAATCAACTTTATAAATTGTTTTTTTTGTATAATTATCTAAACAAAGTATTTTGCACTAGTCAATAAGAGTAGTATAAAAATGTGGTAGAAATTTCAAAAATTTTGACTGCATAGATTGCAAGATATTTATATTTGATCCATTTTTTTGCACCTTATTTGGTTAATTTTAAAGCTTTGAATCTTCTTAGCTTAGAATTTTTGTACTACACATTTTGAATATTTTACATTCAAGACTTGAATTGAGAATCTAGGATTTTTTTGTAAAAGGCACTTGATTTTCATTATTTAAGTAGCAAGTAAGTTGAAGTAGGTATAAGATTGAAGAAAAAACTAAATTGTTAATAACTCAAAGATGGAATTGAAAATCACTAATCTTAATTATGAGATTGTTTTAGTAAGCTAATTAAACCTTGTTGAACTTCATTTTTGTTAATTTGTGAAAATTGAATCCTTTAAACTATTTTTTCAAGAAAATGCTTAGATTGCCCAAAAAAACAAGATTGTTCGTATCTTTTTCATCCCTAATCCAAATAAAATCAATCAAATTTTTGAAATTTTGAAATTTTGAAATTTAAAAAAAGAGTTCCATATGGTTTGAGTTGCTTTCTAGAACAATCTCACCATTAGAATTAGTGCATTTTAGTTCCATCTCAGAGATATTAATAATTTAGATTTTCCTTCTATCTTGTACCTACTTCTACTTAATATTTTTTTTAAGAATGAAAATTAATTTTTTTTCATTTATTTTCCCTAGACTCTCAACTCAATTTTCCACCATAAATATTTAAACCTCAAAACTTTGTCGTGCAAAAAATTTAAGACAAGAAGGTTCAAACTCAAATAATCCAGTCTTGCAATGTGCAAAAAAACTTGTTTTCTTCACTTTAAATGTAGACATTTTGTAATTTGTGCGGTCTAAATTTCTGAAACTTATTCCATACATTCTCACACAAGTGAGATGTAAGATCCTATAGTTAGATGTGCTAAAAAAACAGTTTTCAATGTTTTTAACTCTTTGCAATAGAAATGGCAGTTTTGAGTATTTTTTGGCCTCAGTCCTTTGGGGATTAATTGGTAGTTTTAGAATTTAGAGAGAGGCAACCATGGCAGTATGTAAATTCAATAAATTGTCTTTAATGTTCTTTTGATGGGTTAAATGGAGGTCGGTTCTAGCATGATAGCACGTAGCAAGGCTTTTTCTGTTAGGCAAAATAGTGCTAGATTGCACCAGAAGAAAATAATTTGGCTTAACCCCTAAAGGACCAAACACCGTTTTTTGACAACATAGCAATTTTGGGCAGCTCACTACAACCAAATTTTTTATTTTGTTTCTTTGAAATTTTAACACAAGATGTGCCCAAGGAGTAGCTTTAAGGCCCAACAAATTTAATAACTTTTGACTATGTGGTTAAAAAATTATTGCATGATATGTCATTTTCATTATTTGGCGGGCAGTCCGGGCAGCTGAAAAAACTTCTTTAAAAATCACTTTTTTTTAAAATAGAAATTTGAAATTGGTTCTTTAGATTTATATATACATGGGAAGCTTTGAATCATTCTATTTTGATTAATGAGAAGAAAGTTATGAGGAATCTTAGTTTGAGGGTAGTTATGGAATCTCTACTCTAAGATAAACATTGAAGTCTTTTATTTAATTCAATTTTCAATATTTTTGAAAAAAAAAGAAGCACACTGGGTATAGATTGTTTATTCAAACATTACAACCGTTGGGATTGGCATTTTTCAATTCCATACTTAAATTCTTAACAATTTAGTGTTTTGAACATTCTCTACCTCTTTCTGTTTACTATTTTTTTCCTATATGTTTTACAATTCCAAATGATCTGACATTTTTCCAGAATATAGCCAACTTGCCTTGAAGAATGAATCCAAAGAGTAACTACCATTTTGGACATTTTTTTCATACAAATGTAACCTTGTGAAGTGCAGCTGCCCGGATTTTCGCAAGGGCAAAAAAAGGATTTTTGTCAATTCAAACGCTATTATCTTGCAATCCACATGGTAGAATTTTCTGAATTTTTTTCCATAACTTCTCAAAATAGTTTAATACAAGATCCTATGGTTACATTTTAAAAGAAAATTGGATACTTGTATTAGAAATAGCAGTTTTGGAGCAGTTTGGGTGAAAACATAGTCTCTGATCTTTAGGGGTTAAAAATGGTGACAAACCATGAATTTTTTGCCAAAAAACTTCAAAATTTCTAAAAAATAAATCTTAGATGGAATTGCCAAATTGTGAATGAAAACAAAATTATGGACATGTAATATGTGCTAATGTAATATTTTCTATCCAGCATGTGGATGAATGCTGAAATTTGAAGCACCACTACAACATTTCATATTGCCACTTTGGCACTTTATCAAAAAATGAAAAAAAAAAATGAAAAAATGCCATGGTACGTACACATAGGATGTCGGGACAACGTTTTGCGGAACAGCTACAGTTTGTAGTGTTAGTGCATGTGCTCAAGTGCAACTACAGTAGTTTTAGGTCCCATGTGCTCTGGTGGGTTGTCCTAAAAACATCTCTAGGGGTACATTTCAGACATATAGACTGATGTGAGCTAAGATTGAGAGCACGGGCACGTCTGTGATTTGTTTCAAAGGATACTTTTGTACTGGAAAACTGTTAAAAATAAATAAATGCTGGGACCCATAGTAAGAGTGAAAAAAACTCAATTGGGCTCTAAGTTCGGTGCGGCCAGCGTACTTGACGTACTTGAACTAAGTTAGTGTTTCTTTTAGGTAACTGTGGTTCTTTTTTGTGGTACAAACCTACAACTGAGGTAGACGCACCGAATTTGGTCTAATTGATGTCCATGAATTCATTACAGTCCCTAGAATCTAGGAGAGTGCATGATCTCTTATCATTTCTAGGCTAAGTGATAAGAGATCATGTATGTTCATAGGTTCTTGATTTGCAATGTACTTAGAGAGTTCATTTGAATGGAATTGCCAATATAGAGATGGAATAAGGTTTTGTCTATTGTGAGAGAGTAACTACCTAACTACACCAAATTGTAACCCGTTTCTAAACTAATCCCTACATATTCTTGTCCAAAATGTATTTTTACTATTCATGAAAGTCCAAAATTAGTTTTAGAAGCACCTATTTTTATTACTTTGGAAATTCATAGTTTATTCACCCAATGTCCAAGAAATGCATACAAAGAGAATTTGGAATACTTTTTTTTACTACCAACAAGATTCAACTAAAAATTAGGCAATTCAACCTCTAAAGGACTACGAATATGTTTTCATCCAAAATGCTCCAAAACTGCCATTTCTAGTACAACTACCAAATTTTAGAAGAAAAAAACAAACATTTTTGGACACATATAACTGTAGGATCTTGTAGTATGCTTCTTTGAGAAGATGTGGAAAAAAATTCATAAATTTCCACCATAAAGATTGCAAGATATTAGCGTTTGAAGTGACAAAATTCCTTTATTTGGCCCTACAAAAACCTAGGTAGTTGCATTTTACAATATCACATTTGTATGAAAAAATGTCCAAAATGGTGGTGCTTCTTTAGATTCATTCTTTAAGACAAGTTGGTTGCATGCTTAAAAATTTTCAAATGATTTGGATTTGTACACTACATAGGAAAAATATAGTAAGTAGAAATAAGAAAAGAATTATTCAAAATACAAAATTGTTAAGAATTTAGTTATGGAATTGAAAAATGCCAATCTCAATAGTTGGAATGTTGTAATAAACATTCTACATCCCATGATATTATTTTTTTCAAAAAATAATGAAAATGAGTTAAATAAAGAACTTCAAAGTTTATTTTAGAGTAGAGAATGGCACATGGAGAGCCTTGCATGTAGTGATTGGTACAATGCAACCTTCTCAAGTAGATTGTTAACCCCTAAAGGTTTTTGACTATGTTTTCACCAAAACCGCTCCAGAACTGCCATTTCTAATACTAGTGCCAAATTTTAGAAAAAAAACATTTTTGGACACTTGTAGCCGTAGGATCTTGTAGTAAACTTGTTTAAGAAGATGTGGAAAAAATTTCAGAATTTTCCACCAAGTGGATTGCAAGATAATAGCGTTTGAATTGACAAAAATCCTTTTTTTGTCCCTGCGAAAAAACGGGCAGCTGCCCTCCACAAGGTCACATTTGTATGAAAAAATGTCCAAAATGATTGTTACTCTTTGGATTTATTCTTCAAGGCAAGTTGGCTACATGCTTGAAAAATTTCAGATCATTTGGAATTGTACAACATATAGGAAAAAAATAGTAAGTAGGAAGAGGTAGAAAATTATTCAAAGCACTAAATTGTCAAGAATTTATTTATGAAATTGAAAAATGCCAATCCCAACGATTGTAATGTTGTAATAAACAATCTACACCCAATGTTTGTTTGTTTTTTCAAAAATATTGAAAATCGAGATAAATAAAGGACTTCAAAGTTTATTTTAGAGTAGAGATTCCATAACTACCCTCAAACTAAGAATCCTCATAACTTTTGACTCATTGATCGGAATGGAATGATTCAAAGCCTCCCACGTACATATAAATCTAAAGAACCAATTTCAAATTTTATTTTATTTTAAAAGTGATTTTTAAAGAAGTTTTTTTTGCTGCCCCGTCTGCCCGCTGAACAATGAAAATGACATATCATGCAGTAACTTTTTAACCATGTAGTCAAAAGTTACGAAAATTGTTGGACCTTAAAGCTACTCCTCGGGCACATCTTATGTGAAAATTTCAAAGAAAAAAAAGAAAAATTACGGTCATAGTGAGCTGCCCAAAATCACTATGTTGTCAAAAAACGGTGTTTGGTCCTTTAGGGGTTAATGATCTCGACAAGCTTGAGCTAGTGGTCTTGGATTATGAGATGGCCTAGAACTTGCTTATATCAATTTGAGAGTTTGGAAGGTTGCACGGTTAGCTTTAATGAGAAAACAATGATTTTGAGTCTTGAAGTTCTAGAGCATTGTATATAAAATGGTTACTGGCATTTGGAATTCAAGGGCAATTTTTGCCCCTCTTACACCAACCTACTTCATTCCAACAATTCAGCCTTCTCCTCGGTCATAAGGTTATGGATTTTCATAGTTTCTACAAGAGTATTGTGAATGGGAGGCTAGATCGAAAACGTTGTGGTTGTATAGCGTGTAGAGAGTTCAACACATTTTTTGAAAAAATTACGTATACATACTTTTTGCCAATTATTTTAGTGTAATGTGTTTTTTCCTGAGTCCTTCTAGATACTTTGTAAAACAAACAAGTGATTAATTACACTATGAAAGGCTATGAGAGGTTGTATCCCTATAGCACTAACTTGTTTTTTTTAAGTAAGATTCTACTCAAACTTCGTCACAATAGCTTCTATCAATGCAAAATCTCATAGGCTCGTGAAGACCTCTATTTCAGAGGTGGATGGCCTACGGAATTTTGTCTCGGACATCGCCTTTGAGCTTTGCAACAATGTGACTAGAATCTTCTCACAAAACATACGTCACAATTTGTGACTGCAGTAGGAACCCTCACCCAACTCCCAACACCAAAATGTAGCAGAGTTCTCTTGTTTTAGTAAGATTTCATGGGCATGATAACCTTAGTATCGAAGTTATTGTATAGTGAGAGGCCTCCCGCGATGTGAGGGCCCTGCCTCAAAGGCGAGGGTGGAGCCCAAGCTTGAGGGGCGGGGCCCTCACATCGCGGGAGGCCTTCGGGGGGAGGGCTCCCGCTGCGTTAAGCACGAGCGAGCGGGAGAGTGCCACCAAAGCGGGAGCAGTGCCACGAAGCGGAAGCGGTGCGATTGTGCTCCATAATCAGATTCATTTTTCTACAGGACCAAGCTCAAGAGTGCTTAACGTTTGGTGAAATCCGTTGGTCTTGTGCATAGTGTACTGCTGCGTGACAAGTCTACTATCATTTGAGATGACATTCCAAGATGGGAAAAACAATTGAGAAACATCATTTGAATTTTTTTCATCTGTCAGTGGGGTTGTTGTGCTGTGATCCGTAGTTTCTTCCAGACTGGCGTGAAGCCGTGAACAAGGACAAGGATTCATTTCATTACATAAACCAAGGGAATATCACACACCTTGGTATACCCTTCAGTTGGACGACTCTCGCATTACCCTGATTCATTCACAATCTTCGATGAGTTAAACAGAATTAGTGTAAGGTAGTGTGCTCTTAAAGTGACCATTTAAGGTCTGGTCTGCCTTTTTTAATAGGCTTCCATGGGCAGAATTATTTTTAGATCATTTTTCAGAGAAAGAAAAATAGATGTGGAACCTAACACAAGTGGTTTTGTATTTTTCCAAACATTTTTGAGTTACTTATAAATTTTCAAAGATTTGGGGCATAGGCACCTATTTGTGACCATAGGTCTTCTAAAATCTGTCTACTTGCAACTTGTAAAGAGATGAGCGGAATTCAAAGACAATGATTGGCTCTTGCAATAGAAAAATATTTTTTCCTCCATGCATTCAATTGCTAAACTGGTCCATTTAAGGATCAACCCATCTCCATTCTCCACCTAAAAATAAGGGCGGTTTGAAGAAGATGGGTGCTTTAGAGCACACTACCTTAATTGGTAGGATTGATGTGCACTGCGGGTTTGTTGTCTAGATCTACTTGAGAGAGAACCAGCCACTTGAACATTGTGATCAATTTTCACCAGCAGTCTGTGTGTACCCAACATAAAATAACAATTGTTGAAGGAGTTCCGTTTCACCCTTGCCTAAGCCACCTCACTCACTGAAAGAATGTTTTTTTTGCTTTCCTTTTTACACTTGCTACCAAATGTTGAGTCTCAAGATTGATTGGTCAAGAGGTTTTGCAATGAGAGGGCTCAGAGGTCCCCTGTTATTTATAAGTTCCCTGCCCTCCCATGTACCTCTATTTTCATTTCTGAAGGGACCTCTGTTAGGTTGCTGGAGATTGTTAAAAATTGAAGTGTTTGTGAGCTAGTTGAGGAGCTTGACTTTGCACGACAGCATTGAAAGGCTAAACTGTGAGCAACAACCCTGTTTCAGAACATGGTGTTAGACCTGGACTTCTTGGCATTGGAACTACAAAAAAAAAATTGTGAATGAAAGCTACAGTATCAAGCTAACACAAAAAGTCAAGAAACCTGTGCAAGCATTATTATGCAGAGGGGCTATCGTAACAGACACAGTATCAGCTAATGGCGCTCAGAAAAGTCGTTTGATAGGGTGAAGTTACATCTGTTTCCAATGCCATTTCAGGCAAACTGTTGAGAAACAAGCCAAGCCATGTCAGGAGATATAAAGTGGCTAAGTACTGATGTAACATGGGGAGCTTTAACGTAAGTCCAGAGGACATTTTCCTCCAGTTCCTGCCAATTTGCGGAACAGGGTACCTACTGGTACAGGCACCTCATACTTGCTCCCTTCTTGGTATGGTAGAGCCACCCATTCCCAACCAGGGATCCAGGGATCCAGGGATCCATACACAGCCTGTAGGGGGCATCTATTTTCAACCAAGGCTAGAACAGATTTCCAACCAAAACTTAGAATCTGTTTTTTAATCTCCTTTTCAAGGTTGGGACTAAAAAGGTCATGACACATGTCCCGAAGCAGTGAGCAAGAAAATAGGAAGTAGTGAGGGGAAATGAGTTTTTGAATGACCAGAATTGGAAGAGTCTATACGTTTGGGTATGGGTGTAGGCCAACTTCTGGCTTCCAAAACTCATAGTAATTTCAATTCAAGGCATAAAATTACCCAAAAAAAATGACAATCGCCGTGATTTCTATCTTCCTGCATGGCAAAAAATTCACATTGCCTTCTACTGCGTGTTCCAGAACATGCACGGAATTGCTTGAGTGAGTGGTGGACTATGGGTGGTTCCGCCACTCAAATGCGACAACTGAACATTTTAAACAAAGCATTTGGTTCATCTGTCAGCAACAGTGGTCATTGTGGTTGATTGATTTCCATTGGCAGAAATTGATACTGATTAGAGCTATACTCTCAAATGTCATAAGACTGGACAATTTCTGTGCAGGAATTAAGGTATGGACAGCACCTCTGACAACCTCAAAAATCCTCACTCATCAGTCAGTGAGTCATCCTCACTTTTGTGGCTTCACAACAGAGGATAGAGTCCTGCATGTTAAGAGAGACAGAGACCTTTTTTTCCCCCAATGAAATAGCCTACCCCCCGCCAGATTGGCTCTGGTAACTTGTTGTCCAGTTCCCCGTCACACCACCTGTGGCTGATGGTTTTGTATTTTGCCCTTGCAATGAAATTTCGTTTCATCTGTGCCAAAAAAAATTTAATAAAAAAAAGGTAGCTTTCATTTGTCAAAAAAAGAAAAAAGAAAAGAAGAAGATAGTGTACCCTCAGTATGTCCATAAGTACAGAGTTGACGTGTACTTTTGGTTCATTTCTGAAAGGCCAGGGTAACTTATGCCACGCACTCAGATATCCCTTTCCCACCTACTAAATTCACCATGTCAGCGGTCGCTCGCTTGCTTGTGCACCTTATTGAATACAGTCGACCACCGCCCTTCCAAAGGACGCTTTGAATGCTGCACAATTGCCAGTAAATCCAGCCCTGTCTATTTCACAAGAACCCGACAAGGTGGGCAACGGCTTTCACACCCACTACTCATTAGTTTGCTGTTGCAAGGAATCCCACTGCAAGATGGGCTAGTGGATTCATAATTGTGTGCATATCCAATTATCCATGTCAGACCCCCTCAGGTTGGTTGGACGGACGACACTAGCTCCGTGGTTCCAAATTTGGAAATAAGTCAAAAAGGCTAAGGCTTCCCCGAGGATGTGAGAGGACCCCATTGCAATCAAATGATGTAAGGTAGATGGCTTAGTAAATAGGATCCAGCTCAGCTGCTTGTCATTGACATATCAACTAAAATCCATACCTTATGTTAGGCTATTTGTTTTGTTTTGCTTCATTTTGTTTGTTGTGGTGAAACCTTCTGGACCGTGTGTCTTCTGGTCTCACTCTTGGTCCCTTTGGAAAGCACTTAGTAAAGAGGGGTGCACGGACATTAGATGTTTTCAGGGGCATCGGAGGGCCATTTTAGGCCCGTTCCCAATGCTGTGAACCAATCAATGTTGACAAAAAAAAATTAAAAAAAGAGAAAAGAAAAATTTTTAAAAAAAAATTTAATTTAAATTTTTTTAATAATATATTATTATTATTATTATTATTATTATTATTATTGTTCTTCTTCTTCTTCTTATTGTTCTTATTGTTCTTATTGTTATTTGATGTGGCAATTGCTTTACCACATTAGCCTGTTGTTGAGATTGAGTTCCTACAGTTTTGTAGACTAGCTAAATTTCATCTAATGACTTTATTTCGTAGCATTCTGAGTTATAAAAAAATTATTGAATTCCAAAGTTTATATGAATTAGAAAATTGTTTGTATTGTAGCAAAGGCACATGGCACACTAGAGTAAACTTGCCAATTACTGTACACTGCACACAATTCTGGACACATCATAAGGTAGAGTACTCTAAAAGCAACTTGACTCTAAAAATGACCTTTAATGTATATAAACATTTTTTCTTTCTTCAATGTACCAAAGATGTACAATTCAAGAGGGGGTTGCTTTTAGTGATCATTGCATTTCAGCTTCAAAAATTTATTAACTAAATCCAAAAAAGTCCAAAAAATATGAAACAACTTAAATTACATGCCAATTCCATTTTTCTTCCTACAAAAATTTATTGAAAATCATTTCAAGGAATTTAGCTTCGCCCCAAATGCAATCAGCTCTTAAAAGGTCGCTTTACGAGCCTACTACCTTACTTAAGCTTAGTAGGAGGCAGTGTTGGACTGCACATGGAAGAAGGCTAGTTTATCTTATTCATTGTGGCAGTGAAAACAATCCTCACATTGAGACTAAGCTTATCGATGGGCAAATAACATCATTGTAAAGTGCTACATTGTTACTAAAGAAGCCCTTTAAACATCAATTTTTTGCAATTCCAAATTAAGTATTAATGAGTACTACTTCCCGGCCACTTATTAATCAGTCAAATTTAACAAATTAATCTTTTCATGTCTGAATTTTTTCTAGAATGATGACAACTTGTGACTTCTTCCTTCTACCGCTAAATTTTGGAATTTGGATGTTTAGACCATCCTATGTGTGCATGAGATATTGTGGGAAGCAAGGCTTTTGGAGGGGGCCTCATGGTGTCAGTTTGCACCAGGAGATAAGGACGAGCAAAGTCCCAATTCAAAAAAAGGGGCTGAAAAAGATCCTCCATCGCCACGTTGGCAAATGACAGTGAGTGCCTGGAGCCAAGTTGGCAGTTTCAAGGCACATCATGGAAGGCCGTGTTGCTAGGGGCTTAGGGTTCTAGCCCCTATTTCCGCATGATTATCATCATCTTCTTTTTTTATTTGCTCCCAGCGCCTGTCCTCCGCCATATTTCATTGCCACCGTTGCTGAAACATGTGAGTAATTATTGCCCTTGCCTCCACCCATGAACCGTATGTTGTCGCCCAAATTTGTAGAAAGAATGCTCTTAAGTTTGTCAAGTGTTGGCAATAGTGGGTTTTATGGTTCGCCTTCAAGGTTTTCATAGTAGGGATTACTCTTCATTGATGTAGGATGATGATGAGCATAGGAGGAGCGGGAGGAGTCTTTGCACAGGGAGTGCTTCTTAGCTTGTTGTCCATTTTGCAATTTCAATGTTAATGTAATGAATTGATTGCTGAGTGGTGGTGGTAATGGAGAATCGCCACTAGCACAGATAACTTGTTGTCGGATTTATACATCGGAGCAATGTTTCATTTTTGCATGAGGTTGATTTTGCCGCTAATGATCTGTATCTGTATGTATGTGGGGATTGTGGGTGCTAAGGTGGGGGTACCCGTCTACAACTGTTGTGTGCAATTGTTTGTGGGTTTCTTCTCCTGGAAGGATGGACTCTCCTGTTGAAGGCTTCAGGGTCAACGTTGTGGGCGAGGCGGTACGTGCAGCAAACAGAGCTAGATCTACTAAGAAGAAAGCGAAGCAAGCTACGTCCAAAGCGCTGAAATTGGCACTATAGGAGATGAAACGGAAGGCAAAAGTCATAGACCAACGAAAGATTGATGCGGCCAAGAAAACAATGAGATTTTATTTTGAGTCAAGCCGGGCAGGGGTGGTAGGTAGCCACTAGCGATGGTCTTGGATTGTTCGCTATCAGACATCCCTGGAGCACAGCCCAATTCGCAGGAAGATTATCCTAGCACGGAGTCTAATGGCCACATGCATTTTCAGAAGGAGAGTAAATCCGTGTCTGTCGACACAGACATCTATCCAGGAGGCTCATCTTTAGGTTTGGAAGACACTATAGTTCTAATTTGCAAGTCTCTGCTTATTGTTGTATATTCTAAATTTGATCCTACCAATATGAAATCTTTGCACGAGGTACTTGACGACTTTGAAGGTTCAAACGACGACTCAGATTTTAGGTCTCTTCATGCGAGGGATAAGGGAAATCGTTCCAAGTCACAAGCAAAACAATTAGATGCGCAAGAGAGGTCCAATTGACATCAAAAGTTCCATACAGTGTGGGTGGCTAAGTTCCTGTGGACCGAAGGAATTATGGCAATCGACGGCATTTTCTGAATGGTTTGTTGCAAGGTATGCAGTGCTCTGGAGAGGAAACTGTGCATCATGACTCCAAAGTTTGATACTCTCTTTAAGCACGATGGAAAGAGAGTTGCAAAAAAAGACATGCCCCGCATTAGCGCCAAGACTAGAAAGCACTATATTGCTACTCAATGCAGGCATAGGAAGAACCTTTGACTATATACAGCACGGCCTCCACCAACAATGCTCCAACAAATCAACCACTATACGACTTTGGGATCGCGCAAAAAATGGGTCCAGTTTGCTACTCTCTTCCGGTTGTTGAGTGAGGGTCGTTCTATGGTCGAGTATGAGTTGAGAGTACACCTGTACAAATTGCTAGTCGTGCCTAATCTTTCGTCTGCACATTAGTGTGATAATTCAGGTTGGATCATGGCTAGTTATATGTATAAGCAAGTAGTCTGTGAGTTGAAAAAGCTCATAGTGACAACTTGATACACTACCATTACTATAGACGAAATCACTATTGTGGGCAACAACAATTATTTATCGGTGCATGTCTACGTGGTTCAAGACTGGATCCCAGTCCCGTTGTTGGTATCGTTGTAATGTGTAGACTGCTCACCGAATGCAAAAAATCTAATGAAGTTGATCATGGGCGTTGTTAGTATTGGAGGTGGATTAGATTCCAAAAGCATTGTCCGAAAGCTCTTGAGCTTTGGAGTAGATGGAGAATCAACCTTGCAGGGAAATATATTTGGGGTGACGATGTAAATTAAAGAAAAACATACTCCATTTGCAATAGGAGTTCATTGCATTGCACACCAATGCAATTTGGCTTCAACGCCCTTTTCAGTCTTGGAATTTTCAATGACATAGAGAAACTGCTAATTGTGACTCATTTGTATTTTTCCAAGAGCCCTAAGAGATTTGCAAAGTTCAGACAATTGGCTGAATTGACCAAAACAAAAGGCTTGAAGATGTTGAGGAACGTCCAAACACGTTGGGCAAGTCTCATAAAGCCCCTATGGAAACTTCTTTCAAAGTACCACACTCTCATCTACAAGATGATTGCACACCTGGAAAAGAACGTAAAGCAGAAGTAAGCACTATCCACAGTGCACTCATACTATTCATTTTCGTTGTCAGTTGTTTACGTTGCTTTGGTCAAAGTATTGCCTTGTTTGTTAGCTTGAGTGGTTGCGTACTCTTTGAAGTTTAGGTAAGTAATTGTTTTAGGTATTGAATTGATAGTGGACATGCTTTCTGCAAGCCTACCTTGTGCTTTTATTTAATCCATATCCGTTGCTTGGAATGTGCATGTTGTTACCATTGCTCAAGGCCGTTGGCGCACTCATAAACTTTGTGCAAAAAAGATCTGACGTGTACATTTGTAACTCCCTGGCGATAATGAAGGTATGCTAGAGATTCCTATATTGCATGTATGAAGACAAGGCCACATGCTATAGCACAGACAAGTTTTGGAGCTTCAACAACCTCCTAGACTGTAGCCACAAACAAATCCACATCAAATGTATCACGGATCTTAACGATGACTCTGCCATCTTATCATTCATTTGTCATGGTGAGCAAATACATGCCGAACACAAGGGTGGACCAATGGACCGGGAGCTTTGGGCGTCTTCGCTAACAAAAGTGAAGAATGAATGCACAGATAACTGAAGTTTAGTTCTTTCTGCACTGTTGCATTGTTGAGGAAATGCTTGGCCGCATATCAGTCTC
Source organism: Antitrichia curtipendula (assembly GCA_951230915.1). Lineage (NCBI taxonomy): Eukaryota > Viridiplantae > Streptophyta > Bryopsida > Hypnales > Leucodontaceae > Antitrichia > Antitrichia curtipendula. Next base: position 18,742,752 of record OX579636.1, on the reverse strand, counting down.
CTGTGCAAATGAATCTATTAACGTTGTTGGAATTCCTTGTGTCCATCGGAGGTGCATGTACTGTTTTGGTCCTCTGCAATTGCGTTCACATTATTTGTGCTGGTTTCTTGCAGGTGCAGTGGCGATGCTAGTCCAAGAGTTGGACGATAGATTTTCAAATAATCATGTGATGAATACATTGGCATTCTATACCTGTAGTTTTGGTGCCAGGGAAACAACAAAGAGTTGTTTGATAACCATCTCCGCACGCTTATGGAGGCATACGGCCACGGTAAAATCCTGAGTGAGGTGATAAAAAAATATTGTTGAAGCCGCTCATTGATCGTGATGTGTTGGTGTCTCAGCAGGGACCCTTCAAGATGTGCATGAAGTCTAACTCCCATTTTGCACTGCTCCCTTTCTTTGATGTGAATCCGTTGACTATAGTTTGGAGCATCCTTGGCAACAACAACAATATGACGCAGAACTTTGGAGAATTCTTGAAGCTAGTGGACATGGCTATTGTGTATGTAATTGGTTCGATTGAAGATGAGCATACATTTTCAAGTGTCAGCTTCTTGAAGTTGAAACTGTGCAATAATCTTGAAGAATACATTGAAGTTGTGTTCTAGCCTGGATGTTTGATCAATGTTTCTTGAGCAATACATGAGTAAAATTGTAAAGTTTGCAGACTTATTCTCTATATTGTTGGTTTTGTTCATTACATTTGAGACTTTTCCTTGTACTAGCCAGCCATTTCCTTATTCACCAATTGACTTGGGCGTCAGAGGTGTAGGTGAGTGGTTGCAGATCAATGTGTAGGTTGCTGTGGACTCTTCCAACTTAATTTTTATACGTTCACAATGTACAACCAAATGTTGTTGCTCATGACTTCCTATCTGTCAATGTACTAACTTGTGCGTCGAAGGGGTGTTTAGATGGGCACAGGTCTAGGTGCGACATTATTGTCGATGGAAATATTATGAGAATGCTCACATAGGTAGTAAGGTAAGAGAAATAGAGAATGCATGGATTCCTTGATTTGTGCCCAATGTCCACACATCCTGCAATTAAAACCGGTGTATCACAATGATTTTGACAAAGTAATGACGGTGAGTGTTACATCGTGTTTTAAAATAATGACTTTGTATGAAGATGACATTATAAGCAATGCAATTAAGCAGATGATGACTTTCATATGTGTGCCAGTTCAAAATTTGAACTTAGAATGTTTGCTAGATAGAGTAGGTGGAAAGTACATTTCTAAATGACTATATGCTGCCATGGCGCCTTCTTACACTGAAAGAACCCCATTTTATCACCTGCCTGACCCTCTACCACAGCCCCACTTTGCCATTTCACTACTCTTAGGGAAATATGTTTGCCAATAATACATTTCTCTGTGATATATGTTCATCCAAATGGCCAAAAGCTTTGAAAAAAATCCACCATCTAATTTTTGCTTCAGTTGAAGATGTCACCAATCCAAAACTATGCCATATTAGGCCTCATTGCCAATTCATTACTTCCCGCAATTACGTATCGCCTTTTCATCCATTCTGAAAAGTTGAAAAAAGAAGAAGCCATAGTGGGAAGTATTGAGCGTTTGCATCAGAAATTGTCATAATTACATATGTTCATGTAGCGGTTAATATAGTTAGAATTAATGACCCAAAAGATGTTTGCATATTCTGGGTACATAATTGCAGTGTCTAAGTATTGCCTTGATGTGTAATTATGCTCATTAGGCCTCACATTTAAATTTAATTAGAGCCAAAATTATGGAAAAATTTGATGCACATAGCTTTCAAGAGAATGAGCCATTCATTCCAACTGCTGACAACAACCACTTCAGAAATGTCAATTAAGAATGCCATATTTAACTACTTTTGGACTTTTGAAAGTCTAGAATTAATAATAGTCATCGGGAGATCCCACAATGGTCATCAAGAGATCTCGTGGTCATCGGGAGATCTCACGGTCATCATGAGGTTCCACGATGGTCATCGAGAGATCTATACAAACATTGTGAGATCTCACAATGTTGTTATCCCGTGATCTTTGGATGTTTAGTCTAGAATTCATTGAATAGTCTAGAAGTAGTTAAATGTGGCATAAGAGCAGCCCCCAATAATTTAAGGCATTTGCAAGGAAAAATTAGAATGTAGAATGAACAACGAAGGACAATTTTGCAAGGGGGAACAATTATGCCACAGAAATGGCACAAGAATTGCTCTTAATGTTAGGGAACATGTCATGTGGGGCGCATTTTGTATAGGAGCTCGCCCCAAAAGCTTGCACATATGTAGAATGCACCCTACATAGTGTATTTTCTAGTACAAATATACCACAATCTAGCATCATAAACATTTGCTATCATGGATGAAATGTAAATCTTACCTAATCGACAAAATCTCCAAACAAAAATATTTAAGGGTTAATTCCCTAAAGAAAGGTCGATAAGTCTAATGTTTTATGATTAAGGTCACTTGTTTTGTATTATGGATACTTATCTATATTGTTGTGTTGATTGTTGTATGAAATAAATCCAAGGAACGCTCCTAATGTCACTTCTTCATAGTCCAAATCCCAATGCTATATAATAGATTCAATGTATGATGTCACAATCCTATCTAGTGGGTGGCTCATGTCAATTCATCAAGGGATTGTCAATTTGTCTTGGTGCATGCTCTAGCCACTTAATAATATTATATATATAGAGAGAAAAATATACATAGTAATTTATTAGAAGATCATCCTTTTTATTCTCTCCCGCCTAAACGCTATTAGCTTTAATTGTCTAATGGCAATTTGAATTTCATATATTTATTCTATATTCTTGTAGCCATGCATTGTATGCATAAGTAAATAAATAAATAAATAATTTCATGGAACTTGTTTTAATTCTTTAAATCAACCAAGGTGCTCCAGCTTTTATAAGTCAATTAGTCTTAGGCTTTACCACAAGCAACAATGGGGTCAAATCATCAAAGTTGGAATCCAAGACCACGTGGTAGAAGTCTAGCCTATGACAGTGCTAGATGCACTATATTTTGTTCACTTACAGGAAACCAGATGATTTGTCCATACCACAAGCTATATTGTTGAATGATCTTGAGAATTAAAATACTTATAATGCTTAAGTTACTTGATACTTATGAACACAATTTCATCAATTTTTTTGTCATGCTTACTTGCTAAAAATAACCTTAATTAAGGTTCTAATAATAGACATGGCTATTGACTTGTACCTAACTTGGTCTCCACTGACAAATGGACTTCATACTATCTGTAAATTACTTAGACAACCTAAATGAATATCGATTTGACAGCACGTCCATGTAATAAGTCAACAGACCACCCACATTGTCAATTAATCTGGACTCATGATTCACAAGGAGTATAACACACATTATCACTTAGAATTTGTACAAACATACATACAATAGCAATTTGACTGAAGCTCACAAGGAAATCTCAATTCTTTGATTCAAGATAACCTTATCAAGTAATTTGCACCCTCCTTTAAATTCTCACAAGTGACACCATGTGTTGGCTACTAAATAACTAAACAATTCCGATAACTAGACATACAAATACACACATTTACAATCTAATTGTGATTTCGAGACTCACAAAGTGGTCAAATTTAATGCAATTATGCAAGTTTGCTTGCAATTCTAGTACCTATTGCTGGCTTTCGAAGCACAAACATTTTGAATCAACTTGCCATGAATCCAAAGTTATACTTACACACTTGCTTGTTATTGGTAGTTACTGACACTTTTCCAATTCTTTTGCTCACTGACTTAGATCACGAGATCAACAAGGAGAGAATCTCATGGTTTGCAAAATCAACACTCACATTCCCAAACATAGTCAAATAGACTCTAGCACCAAAGCTCTCAAGATTTCCTTATTTAAATTTAGCTATTTACTCATACAACAAATGCCAAATAACGTAAATAATTTTTTCACTCATTAGCTCTAGACAGAATTTCACAAGTTTCTTGCTTGTCAACTTGATCACTTGCACAACTTATCAATAAACTACAATGCAACACACAATCTAGTGGCTATCAGTCTAGTCCACCGCTCACAAACCGTATTAGACAGATTATATTCAAGAGCTACAGATGATTTATATGCACTCAAAAAATTGAATACAATTTCCTCATATTGTAATTCAGAGTGAATTTGATCAAACTCACTCACACAACAATCACAAGCCCAACAAATTTCAACAACTTAGTTCAACACAAGCAAATTGACACGTTCACAGTTCTTACAATGTCAAATTAACCAATCTTCACAATCTAAATTTCTCCTTGTAACACATGAACAATTCAACTATACTCTCAATACACAATCACAAGCCCAAACTCTCCAACAAATAACCAAAAATTTCAGAACAAAACTGTACAGCTGAATAGACAAACAAAGCTTCACTTAGCACAAGCTCACACAAGCAATTAGACAATTTTCAATGTAAATGCGAGAAGTTATATTGACAATACATACAAGAGTTTACAATGAGCCATTCACCTATATGAACTAAGGAAAAAGTAATTAGACCTTTGGACAATATAGTCCCCCCAAATGAAAAGACAAATCTTCACCAAGGAGTGGCATCTAATCAATCTGACCCTTTTCAAATCTTGTTAACTCGCCCTTTCCAAATCCAGGACAAAATTTCAATTCAACTCTGATAGCATATCTACATGTCTAGTACACTTGCTAATGGAAACATCATGAATTAACAACCTTATTTATACTTCTATAGCCAAACTGACAAAAAAAGAATGAAAATTTTGTATCACAATACATCTTCACAATTTTGGATAATTGGACTACTCTTGTCCTTAATTCCTAAAGTCTTATTGTTCTTGTGGGGGACAAAATGGATTTTGGGGTAGGCTCATGTAACCTTAATTTTTGAGGTGATTTTTCAGAACTTTTTTTTAAGATAGACAATGACATTAGCTTTATGAGAATGTGATTTTCATTTCAATCAATGCATGAGAGCAACAATTATGCCATGATAAGCTCAAAATGAAGGAAATTAGGCAACACAAAAAAATACATAAAAATTCAAATTAGTATTAAATTTGTTTCTTTGTATTTTACAATTTTATCTACATGGAAAGCTTTTATTTATTCCAATTGGATTAGTGATGTGAAAGTTATGGAGCTTCTTGTTTTGTGGGCAATCATGAAAACTTCTTGAGAAAATAACGTATTGGATTTGTTTTTGAACTCAATTTTTATTTTTTCTATTAAATTTTATTTTGTAAGGTTAGGTATGCTTACTAGAACAATTTCACTATTGGGATTAGTCTATTTCAATTCCTTCTTAGAGCTATTAACAGTTTAGTTTCCTGCAATCTCACACCAACTTCTACTTTATAAATTTTTTAAATAATAAAATCAAGTATTTTTTTTAATTGAATATTTTTTCCTAGACTTCCAACTCAAATCTTCTAACATAAAAATTCTTAAAATCAAAATATTTAGTGTAAAAACTTTAAATTAAAAAAGATTTAAAGTCAAATAATCTAGTCAAAAAACTTGCTCAAAACCCCGCTTTCTTTACTTTAAAATTAGATATCTTGCAATCTATGTAGATAAAGTTTATGAAATTTCTTCATTACATTATTATACTAGTCTAGTGCAAGATCTTCCGGTCAAATATGCCTAGTAAAATAGTTAATAGATTTTTTCCCTTTTTGCAATAGAAATATCAATTTTGATTGTTTTTTTATGAAAAAGAGCCTTTGGACTTTAAAGTTTAATCCTTAAGCATTGTAGCGTCCAATTTCTAGACAATGAACATATTCATATACTTGTTTTTTTCTTGTTGTTGCTTAGATGAAAGTCCTAATTTGTGGAGATACATTATCATACATGTATTTTTAGGGGTCTGGAGGGCCGTTTCAGGCTTATTCCCGTTCCTATGACCACCCAATGTTGGTCAGAATATAAAATTTTAATCAATTAAATATTTAAATATTACAAAATAACATTTAAAATATTTAAAAGTATTTTTTTAAATTAAAAAATAAAGAAACGACATAGCAGTCGCTTTGCCACATCGACCTACCGTTGCAGCGGAGTTTCCACAGTCTGGGAATTCTAGAAAACTCACAACCCTCCACAATAGTGAAATCTCATGAATGCAAGTTCTTGTCCTTTCTATCAAATGGATTTGGTATTATTAGAATATATAATTTTCTAAAATTATAAATGTGGAAGTATATAAGTGGTTGACCAAGCCAAAACGAGAGCCAAAATTGCATTGACTCTAGTTCAAAATTGGATTCGCAAAAACAAGGTCTTAGAGATTTAAAGAACACAAAAATTTCAAAATATTACTATGCCAAAAAAAACTCCTTTGAAATCCATTCCAACAAGTTTAACCCCTAAAGGTTTTTGACTATGTTTTCACAAAAAACGCTCCCAAACTGCCATTTCTAGTACAAGTACCAAATTTTGGAAAAAAACATTTTTGGACACATGTAACCGTAGGATCTTGTAGTAAACTAGTTTGAGAAGATGTGGAAAAAATTTCAGAAATTTCCACCGTGTAGATTGCAATAAATTAGCATTTGAAGTGACAAAAACCCTTTTTTTGTCCCTGCAAAAATTCGGGCAGCTGCAGTTCACATGGTCACATTTGTATGAAAAAATGTCCAAAATGGTGGTAACTCTTTGGATTCATTCTTCAAAGCAATTTAGCTACATGCTTGAAAAATTTCAGATCATTTGGAATTGTACAACATATAGGAAAAAAATAGTAAGTAGAAAGAAGTAGAAAATGATTCAAAACACTAAATTGTTAAGGATTTAATTATGGAATTGAAAAATGCCAATCCAAAAAATCATAATGTTGTAATAAACAATCTACACCTTGTATTTATATTTTTTCCAAAAATATTGAAAATTGAGTTAAATAAAGGACTTCAAAGTTTAATTTAGAGTAGAGATTCCATAACTACCCGCAAACTACCCACAACTAAAATTCCTCATAACTTTCATCTCATAAATCAAAGTGGAATGATTCAAAGCTTTCCTTGTGCACATAAATCTAGAGAACCAATTTCAAATTTTTATTTCTCTAGAAAATGATTTTTAAAGAAGTTCTTTTTGCTGCCCGGGCTGCCCGCCGAACAATGAAAACTACATATCATACCATAACTTTTTAACCATGTGGTCAAAAGTTATGAAAATTGTTGGGCCCTAAAACTACTCCTTGGGCACATCTTGTGTGAAAATTTCAAAGAAAAAAAATAAAAATTCCATTCGTGGTGAGCTGCCCAAAAACGCTATGTTGTCAAAAAACGGTGTTTGGTCCTTTAGGGGTTAACTCTAAAAATTATAATATTTTGCTTGTAATCAAATTCTGAAGGAATTTTAAAGTTTTTCTTTCAAAATTCTTTAAAAAAATTAGTGATAGCATTGGTGATCTAATCATATGGATGGAGTCTAAAATTCAAAATCTACAACTTTTATTTGTATATCAATTTCCAAAATATTCTTCTAAATAGTAGTTTATAATAATTTTTTCAAATCATTAATTTTGGAGAAGACTATGGACATTTAGGGATAAGGGCCCTTAATCCTTAAATATCCTAAGCCTTTACTATGCTTCTAGGAATTTGCTCTCAATTGAACAAAAAGCCAACATTTTGATAAGTTATATAATTTTTTTTTGAATTGTAACCATACAACTTCAAACTAGAAATATTAAAGATCACATAGGAAAATAAATCACAACAATATCACTTAAAGATTGAAAGATTACAATGTTTGATCATGAGGGTGTTAAAACTACGAAAGTGATTTGAATTCTTTCAATCCTCTTTTCACATGTCAAATCTAAAAAGTTGGTTACTAAAAAAACCTGAGGATAAAGGGCCTAACATGCATAACCCCAATCAATTTATGGCTTTTCAAAATCTATTCTACAATTTTTTTAAATGAATTTCTAATGTGATTTTTTCTCTAAGCTAGTGTATTTGAGGCTCGTTTCTAAGTGTCTTCAGCACTGCAGAAAGTCCAAATTGCAATGGACACTCTTGCACAAAATCTTGAATAGAAATATCATAATCAATCATTTTCAGAATCAGATTTTTGATGCTAAATCTAGACTTCAACAAGAATTTAAAAAATATATAAACTACTAAAAATATTACCTTGGTTAGGTGTTTTATTTAGCTTCAAAATATTGTTGACACCAAAGTTTGGTGCCTCAAGCATTTAGGAGTTAAGATTTATGATAAAAATAATATTTTTTTTCACAACAAATTGATGATAGAATTTCTACAATGTAGTGTTGCCTATACATAACATTCAATAACCTTCAGAGAGCCTACCCTTCCCTCTCTAAAGGCCTCATCCACGAAAAACATCCACATGAGGAATTAAAATAAGCTTCGATACCGAGTACCAAGATCATAGCAGTAGGTTTACAATGTTTACTATTATTTTTGCTAAATCTCAGACCAGACAAACAAATCAACAAAGACATGGTAAGACGATTTGACGAAAATCTTAAGAACACTTTGAATCAAAATTCCAATGTCATTTAACCCTTTGCAAAATAATTTTGATGGCCCAATGAAGAAATTGCTTCATTGACATTTGTGAGAATGAAGGTTGGAGATCTCATTTTTAGATTGAAATCAATTATCTACCATAAATCCTCAAAGGGTATGGATAATTTGAAATAGGAGCTTGACCGCTCACTATCAAATTGTAAAATTTTTGTTTGATGTAGAATTTCAAACCTCATTTAGTCATAGTAAAATATAAAAATTCAAAAAACTTTGGACTTTGAAAAGTTGATATTTCAATCTAAATTTCATTTCCAAAATTCGGATTAAGGTTCAAGCTTCCAATCAAAAGTTATGGACAAAATTCAAAGATGTTTGAAAATGTAAAAGAAAATGTCCCTTCCAACCCCTCTTTGAAATTTGTCCATAACTTTTGACTAGAGGCTAGAAATATCAAACGGATTTTTGGATATGAAATTTAATTTGATTTTTAAACTTTTTTTGTACAAAGTTTTTTGAAAAAAGTTATTCTACTATGCCTCAATGAGGTTTGGAATTCTACTTCATATACAATTCCTAGTTTAATTTTATCTAACCATGACTAGTTGAGCTTCTACTAATTCTAATTTATATATCCTTCATTGTTTGTTTTACCTCCTACCACCCAAAATGTATATAAAGAATTGTCTTCTCATTTCAAAATCACAAATCATAAATGACTTTCAAAAAACAGTGAGAAATTTGAATGATGAAGCTATGTTCAATGAATTGAATATTTTTTCTTGAAAAATTTTGTTCAAAAAAAAAAATTTTGTTACTAACCTAGTTGAGTGAACTATATATTACTAATTCATTTAGTTACTAATTGAAATGTAGCAATAGCCTAGGTGTTGTACCCAAGCAAGCAAGCTTTGTTAGCTAACAATTGTAACGTGTGGATAATTAGCTATTGATGGGTGTGGATTATACCATTGTCCCTTTAGGGGACAAATGGGATTTTGGGCAAGCACCTATGGGCTGAATTTTTGTGATGATTTTTTGAAGCTTTTTTTGAAGATAGAAAAAACGATTAGCTTTATGGGAATATAATTTTTTCGCAATCGTGCCCAAGAACAAAAGTTATGCCCAAATAAGCTCAAAACAAGGGAGAAGGGATAACAATTTTATTTTATTTTTCTGAAATTGAATTTTTTTTCACCTTGTAGATTAGATTTTTTCTACAATGAAAGCCTTGATTCATTCTATTTAGATTTGTTACGAGAAAATTATCAACAATCTTATTTTGGAGGCAATTAGAGTATTTTCTTGAAAAAAATAACTAATAGGATTCATTTCAGAATGCAATTTTTACAATTTAAACCAAAAAAATCCTTTTTTAATTATGTTTCCTAGAAAAATCTCACCATTCGAATTAGTGTATTTTAATTCCATTTTAGAGATATTAATCATTTAGATTTTCCTTCTATTTCATACTGACTTCTACTTAATAATTTCTTAAAGAATAAAAATGATTATCTTTTGAATTTTTTCCTGTAGACTCTCAACTCAATTCCCCACAATAAAGATTTAAAGCTCAAAACTTTGCAATGCAAAATTTTTAATTTAAGAAGGTTCAGAGTCAAATAATCTAGTCCCGCAATGTATTGAAAAACTTCTTTTGTTTACTTTAAACGTAGATATCTTGCAATCTGTGCAGTTAAAAAATTTGAAATTTTTTCTACACATTCTCATACTAGTTAGGTATAAGATTCTATGGTTAGATGTGCAAAAATAAAATAAAAATAAAAAATAACTTTTTTTTTACTCCTTGCTGTAGAAATGGCAATTTGAGTGTTTTTTGGTAGAAAAAAGGCCTTAGTCCTTTACGGGTTATTCCACACCATTCCATCCAAGGGAAGGGAGTCCTTCTCACTACTACTAAATGTTATGTAAGGTAATCTACTCTTAAAGCGACCATTTAAGAGCCAATTGTCTTTTCACATAAGCTAAACTCCTTGACTCATTTTTTGTAGGAAGAAAATTGAATTGGCATCTAACCCAAGTCATTTCATATTTTTTAGACTTTCGTGGACTTAGTTATGAATTTTTGAAGTTGAAACACAATGGTCACTAAAAGCGACCACCCCCTGAAATGTATACTATTGGTACACTAAAGAAAGCAAAATGTCCCCTGTGTCATGTTTGCTTTTAGAACATACTACTTTAGAACAACCCCATAGCTACAAGGGGTAGCAACACTATAAAAGTCAATGGTGCAAAACCTCTAAGATCAATGGTCTAGAACCTCTAAGATCAATGATACAAAAGCTTTACAGTGTTGCTTCCCCGTGTAATTGTGAGGCTGCTCTATGGCAACCTTCAGAAATTTGAATGTCAGATTCAAGCGTGGACTCCTTCAGTTCACGGGCAGTAAGGTAAACCAGCCCATTCTGGTCAGAATTTCGAGTCTGCCCTCATGCCATTGCTGAAAATTTTCAAATTTTTTCTCACTCAAAGATAAGTGTGAGAAATAGTGAGAGCAATTGAAATTTTATTTTTCAGATGAAGTGTGAATTAGTTATGTATTTTTGAAGTGATCTTCCCAACTCGATCTATAGGTTGCCCCATAACCAACAAAAAGTGTATCCAATATGCTCATCTTAATCACCTAAAGTGATCACAATAATTTCTAATGTGGAATGCCATGAAAAATCACTGCCTACAATGATTTACAGTGAAAAAATTGGGTGTTCCTAATGAGGTCACTAATCACTCCATAGGTGTCAGGTTAGATATTGATTGTGGTCTGAAAAACCATCATAGGGTCATAAGATGTCCACTATGGGTCATCTGACCGTAATGGGCTGGCTTACCTTAACTAGAGTTGCTAAACTATGCTGGGTTAACTTTACTTAAGTTTAAGTTACCGTACAATGCATTACTTAGACAAACTGAAATCTGTATGACAACACCATTGGTAATAAAATCCGTCCCATTTCATTTTTTTTTTAAAATAAAAATAAAAATCTATATGACATCCTGACCAAGTAGAGTGGTCAAAAACTATAATACCCACTATAAACAATAATTTCACAGAATAGGGTTTTTAAGGGGATCTATACTAATTACTCAAAATTATACACTATATAAATATCTATCTTTACTGTACATCAATAGTTCTTGAACTGTTTGGGGGTTGTACATCACATTTCAAACATCTACATTTTTCTAGAATAAATCCCTTTAATTTTTTGGTCCCCTTAATACCCCTATTCAATGTTGAAGCAAAAACTTTTCATTCTGACAAAGCACAACAAGTCATATTTTTGTAAAAACTACAGTACATAATTACATTAAAACTTAAGAATATATATTCTACACTTAGACTGAACCTTTTTAACCATGTAACAATGCTGCAAACACTCAATGTCCAATGGATGATAGAGAATCCTTCTATATAAGGCAAAAGTGTAGAAATTCATTTTTGAAATTTTGTGTGAAAAGTAGAGGTTTTGACTAGATGACACTTGTCTAGCATTCAAACTATTTTTACCTTTACTATGACTGTCTTCTAAGTAGTCACATTAATCTGTTTAATAGTTTGCTGGAGATTGTGTATATACTGTCTAAAATCTAGATTCCTATATTTTATTCAGAGAATACAAAGTGTATATTAAAATATGATAAGATATACACCATTGGATTGGAAATTTGACAACTAACATCTTTCATTTGGAGTTCATTTTAATACTAAAGCTTATCATGTTCAAATACAACACAATACATGTAGAATACATTATCATTTTGCAACTTCTTGGATATCTAGGAGGTGCAATAATGATCTAAATTAGAGGTGTTACGTGTCATTGGATCAAGCTCAATATAAATACAAAATTTTGTAACTATTGTATACTTCAAATCATGCATCTCATAATGTGTCAAATATCCATAAAAAAAATGTTGCAAAACAAATTGGAAATCAAGGGTTACGGGAGATAGAGTGTAACAAGAACATAACCTCAATGGAGGCCATTTAAGGACAAATGACAATCTCTCACTAGACAAGGAGAGATACATTTTTTTCCATAACGTGAAGTTGCTTTAATATTATAATGCCTTTATTTCTAGATCCTTGATTGAACATATTTGATCAAGATTCAACCATCAAACATTGTTGTTACGGCTTTGCCTAATATTTCTTCTAATGCAACTTTGTTTTTGCATTACCTATCCTATAATGCAACATTTTATAACATTGTATCATCCAAACCTAATACTAATTAACTTTATTTGTTTAGAAAAAACTTGGGGGAAATTTTTTCACAAGAAAAATACAACTAAGAACAAAAGCCTTCCAAATCATGAAAAATGCATGTTCAGGTCCAAATGCCATTTTAATCCTAGAAGAACGCTAATGTCAAAAGGTAACCAATGCATGACTTTCAAAATCACTATGAAGAATAAAATGAAGAATGCACCTTTTGATCCAAAAATGAGATCACTTTTGCCATTGAAGTACCTTGGTGATAGGTCTCATCTTTCATGGTTGAAAACAAAACTAAATATTGTGGGTCTTTTGAAAAGTTCAAGCAACTTGTTTATAAGTTTGATCTAACATAAAAGGAAGTACCACTAGAAATTTTTTGAACCCTCAGAGAGCCCCTCAAGAATTAATATGCAAAGCTATGTATTGAAGCTAGAGATGATAGCTTGAGTACACAAATATGTACATAATTGTATCGCTACCTTGTATGACTTTCATCAAGTATCCATGAACTTGTCAAAAAAGAATTCACTCATAGTACCAAGGACTTGAATGACAAAAAGTATCAAATGTGCCATTGTCCAATAAGAAGCATTTTATTTTGCAAACATCATGAGCATCAAGTACCCCCATGTGAACATTTCAAAATAAATAATTCATTCATAATGCCAAGGGCAAATGACACGAAATACATGATGTCTCATTGTCCAATAAGAAGCATTTCATTGCCCAAACATCATGAGCCACTAGTACTCAATTGCACCAAATTTTCTCCTTTTCCATATAAAGTATTTCCTCAATGTATTTCGGATTTGAATGACAAAAAGTACCCAATGTCCAATTGTCCAATAGAAGGCATGCAATTGTGTAAACATGTTAGTAGAATACAAGGGATATAAATGACTTGTCCACCGCAAGGACTGTAGCAGTCATTTAACCCCTAAAGGACCATTGTCCCCTCGGGGGACAAATGAGTTTTCGGGCAGGTACCTACGGGCTGAAATTTTCTCCTGATTTTTTGGAGGTAGAAAATCTGATTAGCTTCATGGGAATATAATTTTTTTCACAATCGGTGCCCGGGAAAAAAAGTTATGCCCAAATAGCTCAAAACAGGGGTCGAGGGGCAGCAAAAAAAAATTGCAATTTTTTATTTTTATTTTTTCTAATTTTTTTTTCTTATAGATTATATTTTTGTCTATCTGGAAAGCTTTAATTCATTTCATTTGGATTTGTTATGAGAATGTTATGGACAAGCTTTTTTTTTGGGCACTTAGAGCATCTTCCTGAAAAAATAACTTGTAGGATTCATTTCTGAATGCAATTTTTATAATTTTTCAAAAAAAAAAGTTCCACAAGGTTTAGTTTTTTTGCTAGAACAATCTCACCATTGGGATTAGTGATTTTTAATTCCATATAAAAGATATTAATATTTTAGATTTTCTTTCTATCTTGTACCTACTTCTACTTAACAATTTTTTTAATAATGAAAATTAAGTTTTTTTGGATTTTCTTTTTTCCCCTAGACTCTCAACTCAATTCTCCACTATAAAGATTAAAAGCTCAAAACTCTGTAGTGCAAAATATTTAAGTTAAAAATGTTCAAAGTCATAAAATCTAGTCCCGCAATGTGCTGAAAAACTTGTTTTTTTCACTTTAAGCGCAGATATCTTGCAATCTGTGCGGTCAAATATTCTGAAATTTTTTCCACATATTTTCATACTAGTTAGGTATAAGATCCTACGGTTAGATGTGAAAAAAAAACAATTTTCAATTTTTTGAACTCTTTGCTATAGAAATGGCAGTTTTGAGTGTTTTGGGGCAGAAAAATGGCCTTGGTCCTATAGGGGTTAAGGACAACAAAGGCTTCAAAATGTTTGCTATAGTCATTGTAGGACCAAATAATTTATCCCATGTTTTCTACCAGTGACATCACAATGTCAAAAATGGGTGTCCAGAAAGAGGGAAAAAGTATCATTCCTTCCTTGACAAATATGCATTTAAATCCAAGTAAGGTCCCCAATCAAGGCCACACTAGAGGGCACTTTGAGAGCCCAAATTTCTTCTAAATAAATGTTGGACTCCAGTCATGTCATAACTTGGGCAAGCTTGAACTGGACCCAATATGATTTTTCATTGCCATTATTTAGCTGTGGACTAGGGCTTTATGTACCGTTGTCCTGGAGTGTTGGTCCAGGTCCGACTTGTGGTTCTTCATTTGCTGGCTCTGGACCGAAGGGGGTGGACAGAGGCTTTGTGTTGACAAAAAAATACGTGGGGAAGTTCGAGTAAGGTAAGGTGGGTACACCCAAAACCGACACTTTTTGCTACTGAGCCTAGTTACTACTATTAGACTGGTCAAATTTTCATATATTGTTGTTGGCAAGTGAAAGGAGGTTCCAACGCACCAGAGAACGTGGCATTTGGACACCGTATGCAAAAGTTATTAAGGGTCAAAGTTTGTTTCTGAAAGCGCTCCATCCAAATAGGTACATAACTGATTTTGCAAATGTACACAACCTGTAGATGGCGCTTTAAGGTCAGGTGCCATTTTGGGGGTGCCTACCTTAGTATGCTGTAAAAGCGTCCATTTTCTTCAAACAGCCCCTATTTTTAGATGGAGAGTGGAGATGGGGTGATTCTTAAATGGAACACTCTAGCAATTGAATGCATTGAGGAAAAAATATTTTTCTATTTGGAGAGTCAATCATTGTCTTTGATTTTCCGCACATCTCTTTACAAGTTGCGAGTGGACGGATACTAGAAGTCCTATGTTCACAAATAGGTGCCTATGCCCTGGATCTTTGAAAATTTATAAGTAATTGAATAAATGCTTGGAAAAAAATACAAAACCACTTGTGTTAGGTTCCACATCTATTTTTCTTTCTCTGAAAAATGATCTAAAAATATTTGTATGTTCACAGAAGCCTGTGAAAAAGGCAAACCAAACCTTAAATGGTCGCTTTAAGAGCATATTATCTTACCTAGCTTTTTTTGGATACTCATATGTAGCCTCTGGTAGTGTTCTTGAGAAAATTGATCAAGCACATACACTACAAGAGGCTCTATCTCTATAGCACAAGCTTGCTTTTTGAGTAGGGTAGCTACTCAAACTTGTTAAGGTAGCTTTTGTAGATGCATAGCTTTCTCCTCTTTGGTCTAGAGACAACAAAAAAAAACATGCATCTCCATTTCTCACTTTGATACCTTCATAATGTACTCCATGTCATTGTTTGATATAAAATTGTCTTGATGTATGACAACTTGATGACATTCAAAATAACATAGAATGTTGAAATATCCAATAGATGGCACTCAATTAGCAATAGTCAATAGTGTAACTGCCTTCATAAGTACTCAATCATGCACAAGTACTCAATCATGCCCAAGGGAGTGTATTGCCAAATTGAATTGAATTTTTTTGGTGTTTGTGGAGGCATTCTCTAAAAGTGGACAATATCTCAAAATTTGCTTTTGATATTTGAGTAAGAATCCATAGAATCTATTATTAAGGACAATTTCAAACTAAAATTGAAAAAATCAACTTGATTTAATGGGTAGATAATAGGTTCTAGACTTATAGCATTTAGACTTTTGGAGTTGTAAATTTGTCTAGACAATACACTAAAGATATTAAGGCAAAATTACCATGTGAAAGTAGAGTTTGTATGGGACAATGCAAAGAAGAAAATCAACTCAAATTTCAAATTATATTAAGATTAAAACAAGTTTTTGCAAATCAATAAGATTAGATGGCCAATACATAAATTAGGAATCGATTCTTCAGTACCTACAAGTTAAGAATGTACTTTTGAAAATAGATATACATTCCATCCAAACTAGCATTTTTTCAATTAGTTGCAAAAAAAGTTGCAAAAAGATTGGAATGCCTTTTAACCCCTAAAGTACTAAATTGCAGTTTTGGGTAGCATAGTGATTTTGGGCAGCTCACTATGAAAGGAATTTTTAATTTTTTTCTTTAAAAATTTCACATAACATGTGGACAAGTTTTTTCTTTGAGGCAAACAATTTTCATAACTTTTGACTACATGGTTAAATAATTATTGTATGATACGTAATTTTTAGCATTCGGTAGGCAGCTAGGGTAGCCCACCAAAATTCTTAAAAAATCACTATTTAAAGAAATAAAAATTTGAATTTGTTTTATGTATAGGTAGAAAATTTTGAATCATTCCATTTTGATTAATGAAATGAAAGTTATGAGGAGTTTAATTTGCAGGTGGTTATGTATTTTCTAATCTAAAATAAGCTTTGAAGTCCTTTATTTAACTCAAATTTCAATATTTTTTGAAAAAAAATAAATCTTAGGATTGAGATTGTTTATTACAATATTACAACCATTATAATTGACATTTTTCAATTTCATAACTAAATTCTCAAAAATTTAGTATTTTGAATCATTTTCTACTTCTTTCTACTTACTATTTTTTTTCCTATATGTTGTACAATTCCAAATGATGTGAAAATTTTCAAGCATATAGCCAACTTGTCTTGAAGAAAGAATACAAAGAAGCACCACCATTTTGGACATTATTTTATACAAATGTGACCTTGTGAAGTGCAGCTGCCCGGTTTTTCAAAGGGACAAAATCACAAAATAGAATTTTTATTAATTCAAATGCTAATATCTTGCAATGTTATTCACATGGTGAAAATTTCTGAAATTTTTTCCACATTTTTCCAAACCGACGTTCTACAAGATCCTATGGTTATATGTATTCAAAAATGTTTTTTTTCTAAGATTTTAGATTTGATACTTATACTCGAAATGATAGGTTTGGAGCACTTTTGGTAAAAACATTGTCAAAAACCTTTAGGGGGTAGTTATTACTAACCTTAGTTATCTAGATATTACTACCCTGAGAGATTCTTCATTCATTCACAATGCTCTTAGGACCAAATCTTCCGCCCAAGCTAAGGTAGACATATCCTAAACTTAATCATATTTTTCTCATTCTACAATCCCCAAAGGTCATATATCAATTTTTTCTAATGCAATTATTAGTGATCTTCACAAAAATCCAACCCAAATCATTCTTCATTTTTCAATTGTGAATTTTCAAAGTTGAAAGTGTAGTGAGTAAGGATACACCACAGGAAGATTTCGTGACGTTAACCGGGGCTAATCCTTTGAGGAATAGCCCCCACTTTAGACCCCATGTACACAGTGCTTGAAAAATCTCAGATTTTTTTTTTCACACTACTTTAGACCCCAAAATGTGCCACCTTAGCCGGGCTAAAGTTCATGCGGGGTTAAGCCTTGGGGTCTAAAGTGGGACAGTTTAGACCCCCCAAAACTTTAGCCCCAGGGGCTAACGCCATGAAATCTTCCTGTGCACGTACACGTACATATCACCAGACTCCCCTTCAATAAACACCCTTTCAAGAAGCCCAAAATGCTTTGACTGCGGTCTTTGGCTCTTTGCAGATTGTGATGGTTTTGGCCTTTTGGGAATGATTAGTTCCCAACTTTTTTTCAGAGGGCGGAGTAGGTACGCACAAAACAAAAACTTGCGTTGCTCGGTGCTCCTACCTTCTTCTTCTTCTTCTTCACGGCAACAGCAGTAGCGTGCTGCTCCGTCTGATCGATTCGTGAGCAAAACTTTTAAAAAGTTTGACCATCAACTGACACCAACTGAACGTTTTTTCGGGTCAACAATGTGATTGAACCGGAACTTTCCCACCGTATGCAGGATTTCCCGAACCTTACTCGGTCACGCATAGAATATTAACCTTGAATTGGCATTGAAACAGATGCAGACAGAGCTTCTGACAAAACCATTCAAGTTGGACCCACGACGCTAGCTCTCCACTGCACGCAGTCCTCACTCCTCGATCAGTCACGGAATCGGTCACGCGGTGCTAGTCCCTGATTGAAGGACCCACCGACTACAATTTCTATTGCTAGAATTATATGCTAGGTACTGTTCACCAGTATAGCTCCATCTGGAAATTGTCGTAACTCGTAAGGTTAATTGTACGTACATGAATTGCAGTGCTCAGAACTGCAGAACCTGCAGCATCTGGGATCGATGCCGTAAGTCCAGACTCCAGAGTCGATCTGAGCGAAGCTTTTATTTATAAGCTTTCATACGTGACAGGCCAGGAACGTACGTTGAGCTCTGGTCGATCACGTGCACCGTACGGGCGGATGCAGTGTAGTAACAGCATGTACTCTGTAACAGGCATATATTGCACTGTATTGCAGTTTTTTCAGAGATTGGAATTAATTGATTAAAAACCAGATGACCAGTGTTTTTCTAGTGTCGGGTTTCCCGTTAACACAAGGGGCTCATATTGCGTTCCCTGTGAGTTCCGTGTGGAGAAAAGAAGAGTTTCCGGAGTTCTCTTTGTTCCAAAAGCACACTGGGACACTCTAGGAAACTACACTACTACACTGGGAATTTAATATGCTACTACACCGTACACAAGAAAAACTATACTACTACACCGGGAAACTGAGGAGTGTTGAAGGACCTCATAGGTAACTCACAAGTAAACTTGCACACTTTCCTAACCGTGTATCCCACTTTTTCCCGTGTGTTCCAAGCAGGGAACCATATGGGCAATGGTTTGATCATGGTTTGATTGGTATCCTTTACCGGACTCTCTGGACTTTATTAAAATGTCCTTCTGAAAATGAAAAAAAATATTAGAAAATTACAAAAATTACATGGTATTGTAAACATTATGTTAGTATATGACAATTATGTGTGTTTTAGATCAAACTCAAAAATTGAATTTTTCCTAATTTATCATATTCAACACCTAGTCACATTAGAGTAATGAAATTACTATGTATTTAAGGTTTTCAATTCAAAAAAATAGTTGGTCACCTCATTCAGTTTGTATTTATGTATATCATTTGTTTATAGGACGAAGATGTGAAATCATAGTCCTTTTAAATTGTGTAAATATATGTGATCTTTCAAGGTTTTTGTAAATAAGAAAATATATCAATTCATCAAATTAAGAGTTAAATTAAATATAGATGTAACTCAAACATTGCTTTCGCTAGATGTCATATTTATGAACCACTTTGCTATAAATTGGTATTCCGGATTGTTCCTTTTGTCTCAAATATAGACTTGAGACAATGTTCCTTTTGAGGAACAAAGGAATAAAAAGGAATACCAAAATTGTTCAAATTTTCTTGCTCAATAGTATTTTGGATGGAGTATTGTAACTTTATCATGAATTTCATATAAAGTGAAAAAATGTAATTTCTAGGACACATTAAATGAATTTTTAAATGATAGTGTTTTAGTAAGACAATTCCTTTGGGGTACCCATATCAGATCATTGCCCCTATATGAGTGTCCTCTATAATCAACAAAGAGGCTGGTATAGTAAGGATGCATGTTACAGGCTGTTGCGTGAATCCAACAATTTATTTCAAACCTATTCAATGGTACGTGTACAGGAGCGACCCTCAGTATTCCAATGATATCCATTCAAGTAAGAAATCAATAATTGACGATGCACGTCTCAGTAACAAATTGGTGTGGTACCCACTACCAAGTACGAGTATTGTATACCTTGGTCTCAACTCTCAACCAACATATACACCAGTACAACGCTGTTAAGCTAGAAACAGCAAGCGGACTGCACGTGCCTACGTGCGAACGCGTGTAAGCGAGACTCTTGCATTTCGGACTGAACCTGATCCAAGCTACTTATGTGGAGCCAGGGACTTCACTAGTCTAGCGACGTGTTGCAAATCTTACGACAGAATTGGAATTTCAAGACGACATACTGTATATACGAAATTGACAATCTTCAGGACTTCGAAATGGTGTAGCACAGCTGGTTCTACTTGAATCTACAGGGTTTAATGCATACTCCCTTAGTGCATAATATGCAATAATATTATGCACTATTGTCATAACAAGAGAGTTTAGAGACAATAGGTGGACCTGCGCCTCATTCAAGACGGAAAGACAAGCGGTCCTTTGGATTCAAGATGAAAAGACACGTGATCTGTGGACTCTCTAAATGCATAATCCTCTCTTAATGCATAAGTCCCAACAACATACACTAAGAGAGGTTCTACCTGTATTTTGGCAACAAGAAAATTATTGCCAATTTAAATGAAACCACCATAATATACGCGCTAGAGAATAGGCTAGGTCATCATGCATGGTCCTGTGAAATTCTGCAAATGACTGTCGAGAGACTAGCTGATTACATACGTACAGGCTCCAGCTGTCATCTAGTGCGCATTGAAGTCCATCCGTCAGCTTTTGTGCGCATGCGGTTGGTGCCTCCCCAAGTCAAGAGATGTAAGTTGGTCGTAGCTACAAAGTGTTGTTGCGTTGAATCTGTAGCGAGTGAGCTTTGTTCTTGGTGCTTGTTATCGTTTTCCGTGGCGGGGCTTGTTCCCTAGCGGCAGACTTCTCGTCGCGCCGGTTTTTACGTTCGTTAGACTGGCCGCCAACTAGCAGTCAAGTGGCTCAAGAAAATAATTCTAGAAGATGGCGCAGACACGGTGAAGGCGGCAATGACCAAGGCGGCATACACATTTGTAACGGAGCCCAATCGATGAAGTGGTTGCCAGTTATTTGACTTAATTTGAGACTATGGGATCGGACCAGGATCGAAATCACGATGTGAAACTAACGGTTTGCTTCTCGCGCAAGAAAACCAGGAACATCTGGATCTTCATGCGACATCCTCTAGTACCACTAGTTTTGTAACGCGCGCGTCTGGGATCAGTTAGTGCACGTCGTACGTCCTGAAATGCAGTCACCAACATGAAGATATTCAGTGATTTGGTTCGGCGACAGTCGCTTCCTGATTCTCTTAGATATTGTAGCTTGTTCAGGTAGTCTCTCAGCACCAAAAAGCATTTAGTATTAAGCTCTCTTTCTCCAATCATCTGGTCATTTCTACAGCGTACCTTCATCACACGGGTGAACTCTTTCAGCCCCCAGTTTCGAATCCAAATTCATCGCACCGTGTGGAGGGGAAATGCGTACCAGGGAAGCTCTGACATCGAGACTAATTTCTGCACGATTTGGAGAGGATTTAGGGACAGTACGCCTCGTCGAATTTATTTTTTCTCCTCCAGCTAGCTAGCGCCATGGTTTCGCAACTGACAGGGCAAGGGAGCCTGGACTCGCAAGCCAGCACTTCCAGCACCCTCAGTACCAGCAGTAGCTGCGGCACCATCAGCCGCGGCTTCCACAAGTGCCTCGCCATTCTGCACGGGCAGTCGCTGCACGTGACCACGCTCTGTCTATCCGGGGACGTGCTCTACGCAGGCTCCAACCATGGCGAGATCCGCGCGTGGGAACACCCGGACATGCTCGAGTTGGCGAAGTTCGGCTGCGGCGAAGCGGCGGTGAAATGCTTGGTGGTGGTCGGGGAGAAAGTCATCAGCGCGCACCAGGACCACAAGATCCGCGTGTGGCGAAGGTCCACCAGCCAGCCGCAAGAGCACAAGCTCGTCACCACCTTGCCGTCCGTCGCTGACTACATTGCCAATTTCTTGCCAGCCAAGAATTATGTTCAGGTATGGGATCCGCGCGCATTCCTATTGCCAAGTTTGCAGAACGTACCCTCAATGGAATAGCGAGAGTTTTTTTTTTCTGGCTATCGGAAAGCAGGTGTCACCTGCCTGACAAGCAGATGACACTTGATTTCAGAAGCTAGTAAAAATAACACCAGTTGCAATTAATGGAACACATTACAGTAGAGGTGTCCCAAACGCATTGGATATGGAGACCATAGTTACATCTCTTAATCCCGTCCTTCTTAGCATTACGAACGAACTAACTCAAAATCACGAACTTTAGTTTGTTGTGGAAAATAGCGTAATCATGCTGTTCCACGAAAGCAATGAAGGAAGTACTACTTTCACTAACCGGTTAGGTTCAAGCTACCAAGTAGATCCTATCATCTGGAGAAACAGAAAGAAACCAAAAATATAAGAGTGGTCATGGCCGATAACCCGACTTCGGGACTGCAACTTAATTGTATAGTTATATATATCCTGAAGATGGTCAAGTGCGATATCCTTCATTGAGAATATGCTCTCTGTTATATCGAGAGTATGATGATCAAACCAGAGTCCACCATAGAGATTTTGACCTTTAACACGAAAGTAGAGCTTTGAGATGAAAATGTACATAACGTCCCACATCTTTATATATATGTTGCGTTCTTGCGCTCACAAAATCCCTAGGTTTGACACCTCCAGGTTCGCCGACACCACAAGTCCTTGTGGATTAACCACCACGACAGCATTTCCACTCTCGCCATCGGCAACGGCGTCTTATACTCCGGCTCCTGGGACAAGTCCGTCAAAGTCTGGCGCCTCACCGACTTCAAATGCCTGGAGTCTCTCAACCACCACATCGACGCTGTGAACGCTCTCGCAGTCGATACGAACAACGACCTCCTCTACACCGGCTCCGCCGACACCACCATCAAAGTCTTCCACAATAAAATCTCATCAACAAAAAAGAAACACCACCACGTACTCCTCACGATTCTCGAGGCGAACTCCCCCGTGAACGCTCTCGCCCTCAGTCCCGACAAGTCCATCCTCTACTCGGGGCAGAGCGACAAGAGCGTCACGGTCTGGAAGGTGCGAGACGATGAGGCCCAGGATCCCAAACGGACAGGATCCGTGTGGACGGCGGTGGAGGTGTTGCGAGGGCATCGACAGTCGGTGCTGTGCGTGGCGACCATGGCGAACTTGCTGATTAGTGGATCCGCGGACAAGAGCGTGCGCGTGTGGAGACAGGGGAGGGAGGATGATGTGTCAGTGATGCATGTTTGTGTGTCGGTGATGGTGGGGCACGCGGGGCCGGTGAAGTCGTTGTGCGTGATGGAGGAAATGGCGATGGGGGCGGTGGTGTATAGCGGAGGGATGGATGGGGATGTGAGAGTGTGGTGGATTCCAGAGGAGGAGGAGGAGATGATGTTGGGTTCGGAGGAAGATGGGGCGCCGGATAGCCCCGTGCTAGTGAATTGGAGGACTTCTAAGGGAGCCATCTGTGTGAAATCTATGTGAAGGCTATGCTTTCCCTGCGAAATCTGTGGGAAGGCAATGGTTTTTAACAAAACAATCCGTGCTTACGCTTTGCTGCGATCACCATTTCGGAGTTTCTAGGTGGGCGTTTTTGGCAAAATTCCACTACATCGGAACACGGAAGTGTAAATGCACTGCACACAGTTCACCCTGCAGCTTAGTATACTCTGCTGTAAGTGAGTCCAGCCGGGTCAGTTGAGGCGTTTCCTTGTGGTGGGATTTGTCGGAGTTTCGAGGTAAAACGGGTCATTTTCAGTAGTTGGTGGTGCTCTGGTGCTGCTGTATCGGTATCGGTAGCAACAGTGTATGATGGGTTGCATGCTCAGCAGAGGTGACATTACGTTGTCTAGTCCATTCAGCTATCCTGCTATGGTGGGAGTTTTTTCAGGTGGAGATTTTTGAGTCTATTGGTCACTTCGAATATTTGTTGACACCTAGACCTCTGCAGACTGCCTGGTTGGTTAATATGAGCTTGAGCTTGTGACGTATAGAGTGTATCAGTTTGGGAATCGACATCAGCAACCTGCAGTTTCGAAACTCCAGAGTCACTGAAATCTTCATCTGCAATGGACTCTTCATTCACATGCCAGACTCCCCCAAATGTTGGAGTTTCTTCATTACCACACGCTCAATAGAGTCACCTGATTTTCGTTGATGTCAGTGATGCCCATCGTCATGCGGCTTGACGATGGGTATGAGGCAGGTTACGGACCAGGAGTTTTGAATTGAGATTTGAGAATGCATCACTGCCTTGACAGTGATATGACATTGATTACCGGTAGATTAAAGTCGAATAGGTGTCTAACTTCATATTTTAGTTCTGGGCACCGTTAGCAGGTTGCCTCGTGGAGGAATTGGCCATGACCAGAGGTGCAGATCCTTTCTAAAACAGGGTATACAGGTAGTGAAGGACTTGGAGCATTGAGCAACAGGTAGGGGAGTGGGTAACTTGTTCCATTCTGATTGTAAAGAAGTTCATTTATAAATTTCTGGTATGGACTTGCCTTGCACAGACTTCAAAGTTTATTTCTCGCTTCAAACGTTATAAGGTAAAACAATTCATTGTGGTTAGAATTAGGAATTTGCACTCATGGCATTGCTGAAATTTCTTAATTTTTTTTCCCACATAAAGACAAGTGTAAGAAACAATGAGAGCAATTGAATTTTTTATATTTTTTTTTGACAAAGTATGAATTTGCCATGAAATTTTGAAGTGTTTAGCCCATCGTGGCCCAAAATAGTCTCTAGAATTCCCTTGAACCAACAAAATTTGTATTCAAAATGCTCATCTTACATACTTGAAGTAGTCACAGTAATTTTAACATGGAAGGCCTAGAAAAGTCACTTCCAACAATGAAAATTAGACCCAAAAGTTAGAAGTTTCTAATGAGTTCACTAATCATTCTACGGTAGAACCACCCATAGCCAATCGCTTAATCAATTCTCCTCATATTCATGGAGCAGTAATAGGCAATGTAATTTCTTGCCGTATAAAAAGATAGAAATTATGGGAATTGCAATTTTTTTGGTAATCTTATGGCTTGAGTTGAAATTACTATAAAGTTTGGAAGCCAAAAGTTGGTTTGAACCTGTACCCAATGTATAGAGTCTTTCAATTCCAATCATTCAAGAACTATTTTTTCACTCACTACTTCTTACTTTCTTGTTCACTACTTCAAGACATTTGTCATGACCTTATTCATCTCAACCTTGAAAAGGAATAAAAACCATGTTCCAAGCTTTAGTTGGAAATTTAGACTCGCCTTGATTAGAAATGGTTGAACCCTATAGGTTGGCTATGGGGCCCTAATTGGTAGTGGGTGGTTCTATCATATTGTTAGGTAAGACATTGATTATAGCCCAAATGTCATTTATAAAAACACATAATGAGAGCATTCCCTAGATGTCCACTATAGGGTCTTTTGACCACAATGGATTGTTCTACCTTAGTCTTTCAATCCATTGCTCTTACTTGTTTAACTCCTAAATGCCCCAAGGGACCAAAAGTATCCTCACATAGTTTCAAGTTCAATTTAAAGTGCTATAATTTTTGCATCCAATGTCTAAGTTCAATAAAAAAAAATTATTGAGAAATTTGTGCTCTTTCTTCTAGTTTGTGTGGTAAAATTTTCAAATCAATCTGAGTTTTATTGACTTTTTGAAAGCCAATTGAAATTCAAAGGTTTAATTTGAGTTCACCAAACTGCATTTGATGTTTACAACTTCAAAAGTTTGTATTTCTTTTATCCAATATTTTTTTCAATAAAATTTGTTGGATTATATTCCCCTTGAACTCCTAGATGTTGTAGTAAAATTTTCATGTCAATCTAAGTTGTTTTGAATGTTTGGGAGCAATTTGAAGTTCAAAATCTTAACAATTTTGGATTACAATGAACTTAGGAAGCTTGTTTCTTCTTCATAAAGTGTCCATTTCCGATATTAAAAAAATCAGGAAAGTAGCACATACTAGTCTATTTTTTGTGGCTAAAATTTTATACCAATCCAAATTATGAGTGACATAAGAAGCATTTTAGAAGGAGGTTCAACCTCAGATGTGTTTTTTGCAACTTTTCTTGTTTGTTTTTTTACTTTTGAAAGTCATTTTGTAAACACAATGAATCAATTGAATGATATTTTCTTTCACCAATGTGTTTGTATGTCAATTTTGAAGCACTTTCTAGTTTAAAGTTATTTCATTTTGAGTAGCCAAGTTTAAAAATTGAATTTCACCACCAAACTATGTGTTGCTAGGGAAATTTTAGTATCCCTTTTTCAACACTAAACATTATAATCTTGCAATCCATATGTCCAAATCACTCCAAATTTGATTCACATCATCTACAACACTTACACTACAAGATTGTACATGTGAGATTTCTAAACCTTAGTAAAATTTAGATTTATAACACTTCAAAAGCAATGATGTTTTTAAACTCAAAAAAGTCTTGGGACTTTTAGGGGTCAATCCACTTATATACAGTTAGAATCCAAAAAAAAGTTTTAATTTTCAATTTTTTTGGACAATTCATCAAAAAGAGGCAGTTTTGGACTTTCCCTCTTCCACAACCGCCTCCGGCCTTTATAGGGGTTAAGAACGAAGCGATGGATGAGTGTTTGCAACAACCTGTGGGAATTCAAAAATCAGAGAAATTCAAAAATCTGGTGCTCTGGCAAATATGGCTACAACTAGAAATATAACTCACATAGGCTTCTCCATTCTTGCACAATTTCTTAGGATTCATCACTACCTTCTAGTTTCATGAAAAAATGAGGGCATGAGACAATCAACCAACCGACCATAATATGTACAATACAATTGGGTCCAAAAAAAACATTCCAAATACTCTTAACCATGGAGCAGTGTGCAAGCAAACTTTGTATTTCCACAGATACACACTCAGGAGTAGTAATCTTCTATTAAAGCATGAGTGATGTCAAGAATCTACACGTAACTTTATTCGTTCCATAAAAGCAAACAATATTCAGTTACAATGGAACATATAAACTACAAAAACAACAACTAAAAACAGAACGAAGATTAAAAAATTTACACGTTGTTAGCACCATGGCAGAGAGTGGCGCAAAATTGACATGGCACTGGAGTAGCTGTACAAAGTTTCTAGATTGAAAAACATCAGGTGGCAAGTGCAGAAGTGACGGGTGAACCGCCATAGCCCACCTAAGCCTCCACATAGGATGAAGTAATGTGATAAGCACAAAATCTGCGAGCGCAATTCTCTGGCTCTAAGCAGTAAAAGTTTCTCGGTCTACATCCAATCGAAATTATTAACTCAAATCTAAGACAGATCCAAAGCTCAGGTATCGCACTAAGGACACTTAGAAATTTGAAATGTTCCGCAAGCTGAAAGACAGGCTCTTCAATGACACAACCTCAATCTACTGTGACTGGAATGCGCATACAGGAAACACTGCTGACTAGAAGCTTACAAGGTCAGACAACACCTCTCTCCTTCAGCACGTCAAAAGCTTCGAAACCTGCGTAAAACTGAAATTGAGGGGAAAATCCAGGGGACAGTATTCAGGTGCCAAACCTGCTGATATCGAATCAGCCAAGAGTATCAACGGAATCCCCCTGGTCTACAATCTGCTCAAATTCTCTTCACTCAAGAATTCCCAAAAAATTATGCACGACTTCCAACAGTTTTGTCCGCGACTTCGTCTACAGATTCCACCAATTTTTCCTGAACGGAAGACACCAGAGGCGGAGGAGGGGGGCTAGCTTTCTGGGAGCCAGTGATGCGTGCAAGGGCCACAAATGACATACCACCGACTACGTTGTTCAGAGCACGAACCACCAACACACCGGTTTTGAAGACTGATGGCGGCACCTTGCTTGCAAGAGCAAACTCTAGACCGTTTAAGGACTGGTAGCGGGAGTTGCTGCTCAAACCCATTTGAAGAGCCCAAGTGCCAGCATTCAGGAGCGTTGGCGGAGGAGTATTTTGCACGACAAAATCCGGATCCATCTTCTTCCTCACCGCCAGTAGAGTATTGGAGACAGCGGTGCCCACAAGACCTGCAGCAAATCCAACCAGTGCAAACTGTGCACCCTTATATACAAATGTACCTGCACGATCGAGCAAGGAAAATGTTCCAGACTCGAACATGTGACCGCTTGGACAGCTGGCGAAGATTCCTGGCAGATGGGTTGCAACTGCTCCAACGCTTGTGGGAGCTAGCAAGTACATCAAAGAGAAGTTCACGATAGAACCCACCACAAGCGTGCAGAAAACGAAGTCCAACTCATTCAGGCCAAAGTTGGGCCTCGTCAGCATGTCCCCCAAAACACATGCTCCCACACCAACAACTTCTTCCATCAACACCTTGAAAGGAAATTGGGGATCGGCTCGAACGCGGTCATTCCACCCTTTCCAAAACGCACCAAGTATTCCACCACGAGAGCCTCCTTCACTTTCTCCTTTTCCATATGAATCACCGCCACCACCACCACCGGAGCCACTTCCTGAGCCATTAACACCAGCCCCGTTTCCACCACCTCCGAAATCTAAGCTTGGCTCATTGCCTTCAAGAGGTACAGAAGATGAGGAAGCCCTTACATACGATTTTCCTGCAGAAGAGATGCTGTGAGTTGAGACGCAACTAACATAAGCTCTAATGCCATCCTAAAGTTCATAGGAGAGATGGCTAACGCCTAAAGGAACAAAACGCCAAATCGGTCCTCAAATTATTTTGGCAGTTTTTAGCAAGACACAGGGGTATTTTTCTTGTCCAATTATATTTACTATGCAATGTTCTTCACTATTTCTGGTGATATACAATCTCACCCCCGTTAAATTTTATTACCTACATAACAATCAATCAATATCGCAATTTCCAAACCATGAATCCTTCATCCTTCAGGGGATAACTATCACAAAAAGAAGCGGACCTGCAACAAGCATGTCCAGTCGAGGAAACAGCCCCTCAGGCAACATGAAGATTTACTTCAACGCAGTGTCTTGTCAGAGACTAGAAAAGAAAACATACCTGAAGTAATCGGGTCCTTTCCAAAACCAGGTGAGGAGGTGAGCCCAAGAGAGCACGAGACGCGTTGTCTTGGAATTCTGGATGAGTTCAGAGTCGGAAAAGAAGCTTGCACGAAACACGGCTGTGCAATTAGGCCAGCCATTGCCGAAGCCATCACCAAACTTCCGCAATGTAACGTCGGCTACAGCGCTTGAGGTTCCTGAAACCCTAAACCCCTAGCCCAATTTGAGAGGGACGCCTTTGAATCTTGAGGAGGCGGAGGATCCCTGGGCACCGTCGGATTTCGCGTCCCCACGATCACCGTCGATCTCCGGCAGTTCGCGAAGTTCTCCTTGCATGCGTCATGCACTGAAACTCTTTTTTTTGGCACTATGCCTGGAGCCAAATTGTGCCATTCCTCAAATAATTCCATGGTTTGAGAAAGCTACACTAAAATTGGTAAATAGAGTTGGGTGATAATTACTGTTGTTCCCTATAGTCAAAATAAGCTCAGATTTTGTCAAAAGTCAATGGTAGTGAGTGCTTCAAGAAGTAGGTTTGATGTTGAATATTCCATTGAAATCTTGATTCATGACTCCTCTCCATCACCTAGAAATCGTAATCTGAGAATTCATTTTTTTCTAGTGCAATTCCAATAAAAATAAACACAGATTTTTTCAGAAAGATGGTATTGTGTGCTTTGAAAAGCACGTTCAAGGTCTCCATCACTAAGAAATTGTAATTTGTGTATCTCATTTTCTTCTATTCCATTCCTAGTCAAAATAAGCTCAGATTTTGTCAAAATGCAATGATATCATATGCTTTGAAAAGCAGGTTTGACATCTCCAACACTAAGAAATCATTTATCTGCATTTTCATTTTTTCTAGTGCAATTCCTGTCAAATAATCTCAATTTTTTGCCAAAAAGCAATGATATTGTATGCTTTGAAAAACAAGCTTGATTTTGAATGTTCCATTGAAATCTTGACTCATGACTGCTCTCCATCATTGAGAAATTGTTATTAGAGTATTCATTTTTTCTAGTGCAATTCCAATCGTGCCCGATGTATAGAAGATGTCTATCAATATGCCTATCAATCACCTTACCATTTGGGGCCTCCTTGTTAAGCCTTTGTTAGGTGTTGCCACCTAAATTTATCAAAGTCTTTCACTAGCAAGAAATCAATTTTGACCTCAGGCGAGCTCCTACTTTTGGATTTGCTTTTTCAACTACCATCAACCACTGCAAGCAACCCAATATATCTGATGAGTAGTGTATGGCTGCCTATCAAATGTTATTGATCAATAATTAAAAAAATATAAGCAGTAAGTCGTCTTCAATACAGTGTCTTCTAGGATGTCACCAAACAATTTAGAGTGATTAACAAGACTGTCAACGAGCAATGGAAGTGAATGCAAGAATCATTGGTAAACAATGAGCTTGTTGCCAATGTGTCATCCAAGATGGCAAGATAGGTTGGCTATAAGAAAAAGATGATTAGTGTTAGGGCCATCAAGGGCATTCATATATCGTTGTGCCAAAACAAACGTTCATTAGCTGTTTAGTTGAATATGTCTAAATCAACCCTCCATCGCCACATCAACGAAGGAGGTGATTGCAAGCAAAAATTGGTCATTTTTGTAGCAATTTGCCCTAAGCTGGTTTTTGGTGTTGAATACTATAAATACTAAAAGAAAAAGCTTTGGCATCAATTTTGGGCCATTGATCATACCCTAAATGCGTTGTACTATCAACAAGTGTCATTCGTGAGTACTGTGCAGTCTTATTTGTATTCATTAGTATTATGTCCTAGTTTTTAATACATATTTTTAATAAATTGTTGGAAATAGTAAATTGTAGTCTTGCTCAGGTCAAAAATAAAAAATCTAATGGTTTTTGGCAGTCACCAAAGACCAAGTAAAGGCACATGTAATTGACATCAAGCTGCTTCTAAAGAACAATTTAGAAGGTTGCTTGCTTGAAGTTATGTTTGTCAATGGTCAACTTGATGAAGGTGACATAGAAAGCATTCTAGAACCTCAAGACATTTAAACTCAACAACGTTTTTTTGACCTGACAACAGTGCATGATTGAGACATTTGAATGTAGAAGACAACAATAACTATTGGTTCCTACATGGGCAAGGCAAAATTGATGCTTAGGCAAGAATTTCTTGAAACACTTTTGTATCTGGTAGATATTATTAAAAAAGCCAAATAAGACATTGAATGCTTGGAATAGATAAATCTAAGGATTAAATTGGACCACAGATATTCAATGAAAACATAAAATTGTTTTGAGTTTGAGGAGTAGTCTCTATTTTTCACTAATTAGAAGTACTTAGGAGCATCTCCAATGGTGATCAAATTTTTTTTCGAGCTCCTTTGATTGATTTCTTCCTTCTTCATAAATGGATTGATTTCTCTTCATATTAGATGAAATTCAACTAGTGTAGAGGGCTGTAAATTCTTTCGACTTTTCAAACTATGGGACCTCGGCCACAATAGTAGGCTAATGGGGCCAAAAGATTGCCACATCGGATAATAATAATATTAATAAAATTTAATAAAAAAATTTAAAATTTAAAATTTTATTTATTCTAAAATTATTATATATCTTGACCAACACTAGCTGGTTCATAGTATTAGAGATGAGCCTGAAATGGCCTTCCAATGCCTTTGAAAAATATCGAATGATTGTCACTAGTTACATCCTTTCAACTGCAAAAGCTACCAATTATTTTCTTGCAATATCAATTCCTTACTATCCAATTTTATCCCAAATCAAATTGACACCAATTAAAAAAACAATTTCAAATTGAAAGTACCAATGAATATTGCATCCTTGATATAGGCATAGGGTCCTTCTCACATTGGTAGAGATTTGACACCGTATTTAGTTATGGTTGGAATTCACATTTCAATTTGGCTAATGGTTGTCAAGTGTCAATGATTTGAGTATTGAAGCTCTAGTGTCTCCTCTTTGCTCTTAACAATTTTTGATTGTCCAAACTTTGATCTTTTACCATACATTTTTTTGAAATTTCTTTTTTTGCACTTAATGGATTGATCCATTTAATGTTTTGATTCATTTAAAGATTAGAGCCTTTCATTTAACTTTATATGGTGCTTTTTTAATTTTGCAACCTCCTTTATAGCCCTTAGATGTTTAGGTTTAAATGAAGGCAAAGGTCCTTTCCACATTGGGTGAGATTTCTTTGTATATTCATGGTTTGAATATACATGCTCGATTTGGTCAATAGATGTAAGGATCTTTTGTTTGAAGATCTGAAGTAGCTTTCTTATACTCCGCAATTTCCAATTATCAAAACTTTGCTTTGATTTTTTTTTTAAACATATTCTTTCCTTGTTAAGCAAGACCATTTTTCAGTGTTTTTTTTCTTCATAGTCATCAATTTTGTATGAGTAAGCAATTTAGGGCAATGCATTGAGTTGATGACTATTGTTCTTGTCAATCCTTAATTCCAACAACCACAAACTCTACCCCTTATATCAATACCTACCTTCTAAAATTGGTACCTTACATGCCTCATCTAGATACCTTGCCTACCTGGATATTAGCCACTAATTATTATTCCATGGTAGCTAAAATCCGCCAAGTGTTGAAGAAGGTGGTTAAAATATTCTTTAGTTTTTTAAGAGCATCGGTTACATTTTGACCTTGCCGAATTCTTTTTGGTTTTACATCTTTTATTTTTTAAATACAACTACAGTTTTTTCTAACTCCATCAACTAATTTTGAACTAATTGCTAATTTTTCTAGGCCATTGGTATGTTAGGAGTTCATCCAAGGTTTTTTAATTCATTTTGAGTGGGGCAATGCAAAAAGAAATCTTACGAGCCACTAGAGACATGGATGAAACATGCATAATGTAGATGATAACTCATTTATTCATTGAAATGTGTATACATTCATTCCAAATGAAGTGATACTATGCAAATATTTTGTAGCATTTTCATTCTATGTAAAAAGAAGAATATATTATCAAATTTTTCAACCAAAAAAATTGTATTTTTTTATGACAATAAATCACTAAAAAACAATCCTTGAATTCATTTAAACAAATCAATGTGTCAAAGATTTGGAGAGTTGATCACTATGTGCTCCACCCATGCAATTCACTATTTTAACATCCAACTTAACTAATGAAAAATCTCCTAAATGGTATATCTCCTAGTATGCAAGAACTAAAAAATCTCATCACTGATGATGTCAATATATTATTTAAAAATAAATAGTAGTATTTAGAGGAATTGCACAACAATGGCAAAAATGGATTTTTTTGGCATGCTAAAGAACATGTTTTGGAGAACCACACATTTATTGTTCACTTTACATTCTAAATTGGCTCAAAATCTAAAGACCACTAAAGATGCTTTAGAGACTGTATTTGATATTATTGGCACTAAATTTCAAGTATTGTAAATGTCAATATAGTTTTCAAGCATTGTAATTAGATTAGATACGTTTCTTACCACTATAATTGCAAGTGTTGTCAATAACAATGAATTGAAGTGGATTTGAATGACATCATTTATAAAGATATAAATTATACATAGTGCCACTTATAAGATTATTGCCACTTTGATCTCAAATTATGGCTTGGCCCATAAAAATAGCGTGACCAGTCTGAAATATATCCACCACCTTGCAAGCACAAATAAGATGCAATTCGGTTGACTCGCCAAATATTGCTCTATTCTCTCCATTGTTCCTTTGTCCAATCTTTTTGTTTTGTTTTTTAAAACCTGGGGTTGGCATGTAATTATGTGAAGAGGCCCCATGTTGCGCTTACTTGTGGATGGAGGAAAATTGGCTCAGATGCAATTGATCTAGTTGCTCTTTTCTAGCAGATGCAAGCACTTAGGAATTCAATTATTCATAAAATGGGAATTGATTATTTATAGTTTCCTCTCTCAAGAAATGTCTTGTGTAAATTAAAATTTGTACATTGCATGTGCATGCATCTTGTAAGAGGACTAAGTGCCCTGAAGTCAAATCACAAGTTGAAAAGGTCGATTTTGATTCTTGATATCTATATGGTTTAGATTTTGATGTAGATCGACATATCAAGTAGAGCATGTCGATATACAAATATATTTGTATTGTGGTCAAATTATTTTATTACCAACAATTTAATGAATTTTTTGTTTGATGAGATAAAAACTAGGATATCCAAATGGAAATGCGGACGG
Source organism: Antitrichia curtipendula (assembly GCA_951230915.1). Lineage (NCBI taxonomy): Eukaryota > Viridiplantae > Streptophyta > Bryopsida > Hypnales > Leucodontaceae > Antitrichia > Antitrichia curtipendula. The sequence goes on along the minus strand of OX579636.1, from coordinate 18,708,218 downwards.
ATGGACAAGGACAATCCCTAATAGATGGTATATGACATGAGGATTTTGCTTTTTATTCTTAGGTAAATTATTGTTCATTGTTCACTCCTTTTCATTCACCATTTTAACTTCCTTTTGAACTACTTTGTGTCTTTTCATTGCTTTTTTTGTCTTTTCATCTATTTTGTGCCATTTAACCCCTAAAGGACCAAGGCCATTTTTCTGCCAAAAAACACTCAAAACTGCCATTTCTAAAGCAAAGAGTAAAAAAAATTGAAAATTGTTTTTTTTTCCACATCTAACCATAGGATCTTATACCTAACTAGTATGAAAATGTGTGGAAAAAATTTCACAATTTTTGACCGCACAGATTGCAAGATATCTGCGTTTAAAGTGAAAAAAACAAGTTTTTCAGCACATTGCGGGACTAGATTTTATGACTTTGAACATTTTTAACTTAAATGTTTTGCACTACAGAGTTTTGAGCTTTTAATCTTTATAGTGAAAAATTGAGTTGAGAGTCTAGGGGAAAAAAATAAATTCCAAAAAACCTTAATTTTCATTATTAAAAAAATTGTTAAGTAGAAGTAGGTACAAGATAGAAAGAAAATCTAAAATATTAATATCTTTTATACGGAATTAAAAAGCACTAATCCCAATGGTGAGATTGTTCTATCAAAAAAACTAAACCTTGTGGAACTTTTTTTTTTTAAAATTATAAAAATTGCATTTAGAAATGAATCCTACAAGTTATTTTTTCAGGAAGATGCTCTAAGTGCCCGAAAAACAAGCTTGTCTGTAACATTCTCATAACAAATCCAAATGAAATGAATCAAAGCTTTCCAGATAGACAAAAATATAATCTATAAGAAAAAAAAATTAGAAAAAAAAAAAAAAAAATTGCAAATTTTTTCTGCTGCCCCTTGACCCCTGTTTTGAGCTTATTTGGGCATAATTTTTTTTCCCGGGCACCGATTGTGAAAAAAATTATATTCCCATGAAGCTAATCAGATTTTCTACCTCCAAAAGAAGTTTAAAAAAATCAGGAGAAAATTTCAGCCCGTAGGTACCTTCCCGAAAACCCATTTGTCCCCCGAGGGGACAATGGTCCTTTAGGGGTTAATCTTACCCGCCTTTCCATCCCTTGATGTTTGTTTTCCGCCTATGGCATCCACCCGACCGCAAAATATTGTTCAATGCAAATCTAATTTAAAAAAGAAATTACAATTCACCCCTTCAGATGGTCTTTTTAGTTGTATAAGATTTGTCCTCGAATATGTTTGTACATCCTAGGATAAACATTCACTTAGCTACTAATTTATAAATAATTTTGACAAGTGGTGAACTTGACTAAGAAGACAACCTCTATCTTAAAGATCATCCAAATGTCATCTCAATGGTCAACTTGCTACTTGCTAACCCATCAAGCCTATAATTTTACTAGTGGAAGTTGGTTTTACTTTAATACAATTTTTGCCTCCTATTGTGGAGTGGATAATTTTGTATTTCTCAAGCTCACTCTCCTAATTTGGGATGAGAATTGAGGTCCAATGTGAATTGAAACTTTTCAAATTATATCATCTCGTGGTAAATAAATGGCTTCTATGTTTTTCCCTCCAGATACTTACTTCTATATTTTCATATTCATACACACATACATATTCACACTTCCATATTTTCCATATTTTCATAAAGAGCAATGCTTTGTAACGAGGGATTGAAAACCATTGACAAGTATTTTTCAAAAGAAACTGCCTTGGATCCAATTTGAATTGAATTTGAATTTTTTCTGCACATTTCAGAGCAGCTGGGGCAAACTACGAAAACTGTCACATTTGGGATGAGCTTTGCTAAAAACTGCCCACTCCGGCGCAGTTGCCCTGTTGCAGGCGTGACGACCGATGCGATGCGTGGTAACGTGGATACATTCTGCTGTGTTCAGCGTCTGCCGCATTCCGTCCTTCTCAACATCCTTTTTCTCACTCTGCGCTGTTGCCGTTGTTGCAGCAGCCCAGACGGGAAAGGTCGTGACATTCAACAGCTTCTGGCACTGGGGTTCGTTTCAGTCTCTCTGGTGAGCTAATCTTGCACTGTCTTCTGCCCCTAGTTCCAGCAATTCCCATCTTGACAGTGCCTCTTTTACTCAGAATTTTTGTTCTTGGAGAGGATTCCTCTGGTTTGTTGCTTTTGTGTGGTTCTCGTTGAAACTGGCTGTGAATTTCGGATAAAAATGTTTCTCGTTTGATGCGTTATGAACTTATCCTCAGCAAATTTGCTTCTAATTGGAATGAGATACGTGTCAAGCTCGTTCTCAGAGAACGAAACTGCGTCCCTTGGTTTTCTGCAGTGAAATTTGCTTCAAGATTCTTTATTTTACTCCATTTTTTCCAGTGGTATTATCGAGTGTAAGTTATAGGTCTCCAGACTCTACGGAATTGCTTAAAAGAAGCGCAGTAGACACGGACTGTTAACCCTATGATTCTCGAATTTTTAATAGGGTTTCTGAGGTGCTGGTTGCCAAAAACTTTTGGTTTCCTTATAAGAAGCATTCTGATTGGTCTCGTATAAGTCTCAGTAGGGTTGTCGAAGTGCTCGACTTCAACTGCGAGATTCTCTTCTTTCTTTCATTATCATCCAATTTGCGATTCTGAGCCCCCAATTCTCGTCACAAATGCTAGCCTCACTTGAAGTTTTCAAATCTCATTTTCATTCACCTCTTATTGTGGAATTCAAGTCTCTTACTCTGATATGGATTAGGTTATGGGAAGATAGAGCTTGGTTATGAGAAATAACATACCGAGCCATAGGGCTGTACTTTCACATTGATGGGCATAACCTTTATGGTTGGATCTTGTTTAATCATGCTCAATCAAACGTCTGTAACGTTAGAGAGGACAAGATTATGATATAAACCATGCTCAGTGTCCAATTAACTCTTTGCCGCCTCCACAGAAATGAAGGCCATTGAGATTTTGATCTAATTAGAGCAAGGGGCTGTAACTAATGAATGTGAAGCTTGCAAAATACACTATTGAATGCAAATTGAGTAAGTAACATGTGTTGGGAGCCTACAGGCAAGATGTGTCCAGCTACCATTCATACGGAGAGACATTTTACGGCAGGGGAGATAGTGCGCGATATCGTGATTGGCATGAGTGATGGCCTCACTGTGCCCTTTGCTTTGGCCGCTGGATTATCAGGGGCAGCTGCTCCCTCTTCCATTGTGGTCACGGCAGGTCTAGCTGAGGTTGCAGCCGGCTCCATCGCCATGGGTCTTGGCGGGTGAGATCATCTATTCTCCTACTCAGTCACGCTTCGTGTAAGCACATCTGAGTAACCGGTCATTCAATACTTAGTATGTCGTTCATCCACCACCGTACTTGAATTAGTTTAAGTGAAGGACGAACAAGGTTTAGGGTTTATCAGACTTGCACCAAATGCGCAAGCAAACTGTCTGATGAAGCTCCTACTTGTTTAAGCTAAAGTGAGACGTGCAGGTACCTTGCAGCACGCAGTGACGCAGATCATTATGAGAACGAGCGCAAACGTGAAGAGGATGAAGTTGTAATGGTGCCAGACACTGGTAAAACCCTGAGTTTAAATGCAGCCGTAAGACAGTTTATCGTCTTTCCATGCCAAATCGTAATTGTGAATGCGTCATCATTATTATCATTTCCGTCAAATGTAAGTTCATGTGGAGCGAAGAGATCGTTGGTGGAAGTAGAAGAAATTTTCCAGTAATTGGTTTTGATTTCATTGTGTGATGTTGTACCTCAGAGGCAGACGAGGTGGCTCAAATCCTGGCAAATTTTGGATTAGAGCCGAATGAATACTGGCCTGTTGTGGAAGCATTGCGAAAACGTCCAGAAGCATGGGTCGACTTCATGATGAGGTATTGAATGGTTTCCTAGCTTGTTCCATTGTTAACGAACTTACAGAAGAAAATGTCGGCAAGGTAAGGAACCCATTCTCGTGACTTTCAGTTGTTTGAATGTTTTCTCTTCTTACAAAGAAATTAGGACAACTCCATGTCCGGACAGAGATAATAGAAACCTGGTTTCTCTACCTTTGTTACTTTATATGTTTGGCATGTGGATTACTCTTCCATTGGCCATTGGTGTGTTCTTACAGCTTCAGAGGACGCATGTGAAAATCTTTGCCATATGTCTTGTTTTTAATGGTGAGATCTTATTCATGAAGAATGTTGAATGTTCGTGTTGCAGATTTGAGCTCGGTTTGGAGAAACCCGATCCAGCACGGGCGCTTCAGAGTGCATTGACCATAGCCGGGTCTTACATTGTTGGGGGCTTGATTCCTCTACTCCCTTATATTATTATTGCTGAGGCTTTAGATGCCTTGAAAGTGTCTGTGGTGGTCACTTTAGTAGCACTCTTCATTTTCGGCTACGTGAAGGGTCGTTTCACAGGCCTTCGGCCTGTGTGGAGTGCCTTTCAGACCGTGTTCATTGGAGCTTTAGCATCAGCTGCTGCATTTGCAATCGCTAGTGCAATCAGTGCTTAATTCTATTTTAGATCATTTGTACATGATTGTGTGATAGTTTTGTAACAGGCATGCAGAGAATCTAGGGATGGAGCAAAGAAACAGGGCTAATGGAGGTCACGCAATGTACCAATTACCAAATGAGCAGATATGGGTTTGAGTATAATATGTGCGGCACCCAAATGTACACGCTTTTTAATTCAGTATGTTTGGTAGCTTTTGTATCGCTTTTAGCACCGAGGATCAAGATAAGGTTCGTCTACTTCACTGAATTACGATTAGTTATGATTATCTATCAGCAGCATAAAACCAGTACAATATCAAAACGACATCAACCAATGGTTAGATAAAAGAAGCAATTCTTTTACCTTGTGACGTAAAGGATTAGGTTACACTATTTCAATGACTTGAAATAGTGTAACCTAATCATACAATTTCAATGCATTTTTTTGAACCGGTTGTTTTAGAATTTAGTTTACCAATTTGGGCTAGAAATTACTGCATTCTGTATTGGGAACGAAAATAGTGCGAGCAGAACAGAACTAAAGCAGACTGTCTCACCCTGAATTCGTTGAATCCAAGGTCAAATGCTCATTGACTACTTTCAAGCCTTTCGCCAACACACTCGCACCCTGTTTTCACCCACAAAGTCGTTCGCTCAAGAGACCTTTTAGTTCTTGGAGTGTATGTGTATAGACTGGTGTTCTAAGTTGTGCATATTGTGCCTAGTTTTTTTTTTAAATTTCTTCACCTCATCTACCTAATTTGGGATCTTTGATTGCAAATATGAATTCAAAATTTCAAAATTTTATCATGTGTTGCAAATAAAAAAGTCCAATATTTTTCCAAGGGATAAATTGTAAGGCAATGTGGGGTCACTTCACCCTGGCCCTTGTAGACCAGCTTACGAATTTTATTACAAGGCAGGACGGGAAAATCATCTATCCTCTTTTTACCTTGACTGTCCAGTGTCCACATTCCTAGAAAACTGCCCGCTCAGCTAGGCTGATTAATGCAAAGATGGATGAAACCATTCATCAATGTTAAGATTGTATTATTATCTTACTACGCTCCCATTCTAGTTGGATATCAACTAATGACTAGATAGAAATCTTTTCGACAAATGGGAGAAAAATATTATTCATTTTCTCCCTCCTTTATTTATGTATGTATACCTTCTTCCTAATGATGATTATTCATCCTTGTATACGTTGGTGTTTTTGCTTCCTTTTGTAGTTTCGTTTAGTATTCTGTACTCAACAATCACAACGAACATTCCTGAACGTATGAATGAAATACATGTCTGGACCGCAAGACTCGTGGCATAGATCAAGCATTCAAGCCACAGGCTCAAATAAGGCTTTCCGGACAGCGTGCTGGATTTCAGTATTGGCTGCAAAATTGTCCCTCCCGGAACCGTAATAAAAGTTGCACGCACGATACATGCTGACCAGCACCCGCTTCCAAGGGTCTGGGACTGGTAGTCTCGCTAGTTCCAAGTTGATCTGCTCCCGCATCTTCTCGATTTCTGTAGTCAATGCCGCAATGGCCTCCTTCTCGTCCACGCCCTGGTGCTCGTTCACGTAGCAACAGATGGTAGTGGGCTTTCCACTCTGTTTCTCGTACTGCAAAATTTGGAATACGAGCATAGTCGTTACAATTTGATAAATACGTATTCACTTGGAAAATCCACGTACACATTCAAGTATGCCGAATAGTGCACTCTGTTGCATTGATGAAAACAAACAGCTATTGATGATTCCTATGATATGTAACACGCATCTCTCTGGATTTCATCACGAACCTCGTAGGTTGCAATGTCGTTGAGGAGACGAGTAGAGTATGAGATGAGCCTCATCGGTCCACCACGGGAATCCAGTTGCGACAATATGAAACTATTCACAGGTATTCCACAGGCCAATGCCGCAGTTATCGTAATTGGCTCCACCCCCAGTGAAATGATCCCGACTTCCTTGCATTCGTCGAAAGTTGGAATCTTCCTTTGCATCGCCCATTCTGCTTCGGTCAATATTGCTTGTACGAGCCTCTCCCACTGCAAAACGAGCACCAAACATTAGCCCCGGTAGGCCGGGACGTTGTTTTGCGACAAATTAAATGGTCACTGAGATATGAGAGTAGTCCGGATCAGAAGCAATAGGGTGTCGAAATGGCATCACAAGAATGAAAGACACGTCTAGACAAAGCACTAAGGGTCAAACTAAAGGGTCAAACTAAAGGGTCAAACTAAACAGTTTATGCCAAGTGCTGTCTAAATGACACAAGGAATGACAATATGTTTCGTTCCTTCCAGTTACAAGGAGACTAGAAAGACTCATTTTCTGGGACACCGAATAATCATTTCGCTTACGATAATTTCAAAACATAGAATATGGTATATAAAACGTTTCCTTACCCAAGGTGGAGATATGCACTAGTTAGATGGTTTCTTGTACTGTACCCGAAAGGAGGGAGGTCAAACCCTCCCGTGCATTTAAAGTGAAGGAGTATTACATGAAATCAGCATGCACTCACCATCTGTCGGATATACGTGCTCATGTTTCCATCCTGCAGCTCCGACGCCATCCTTAACACATTGTTTACCTCATCGAAAAGTGCAGTGTAACAAACTCTCAATTCTTCTGGAAGATGTCTGACCAGTTTCGGATCCCATCTGCACACAGCAAAGACACGCTGATATTTGGCCACGTGAACACCAAAACGCAAATTTTTGCAGAGCTAGTGCAAAAAAAAAAGGGGGGTGTTGAAATGACAAGGTTTAAATGACATTTTTTTTGAAAAATGTCATTTCAACATGTCATTTAAGCACTTTCGTCGTCTAAATAATGTCATTTAAACACCCCTTTTGCACTAGTGGCTGTACACGAAGAGCAGTTTCGTTTGGATTGGAGAAATTCATTGATAGGTGAAGGTTTATAAACTGGCCTTTTCACAGCGTCCAAAAAGACATATAGGTCCGATATGCAGGCATGGCTGTCGAACAGGTCGTCCAGGGCCACGGCCAGCAGAGTAAATTTAGTCCAATAGAGCCTGAATGCTGAAAACTCCGCCTCGAACATGGTCGCAGCAATCGTGAAGAAAAATTCTACAGGTCTTTGACGAATGAAGGAAAGGCGAACCAAGCCGGTAGCTCTGTACCACCTGGTCCATGCAGCACATCATTCACATTTACACTTAAATTATGATTTCATTCCTTATTTTGAGACTTTGAGTTTCACATTTGTGTTATCAGTGCACCACACATCTAAGTGTAGTTTCAGGCATAGTTTCAGGAAAATAGTTACACTCAGTCTAAATGACCTATATGACACTGGCGGTTTCCCCGTGTCATTTCAACAGTGTCACGAATCAAATGACCTCTCGGACGTTATTCAAATGTCATTTCTTGAACTTTCATTCGTACAGTGCCATTTGCGTAGTGAGGCATGCGCCTGAAATTTCAAGTCTTAAAATCGCTCAGAAGTCTTGAATTAAAGAAAATGGGCTTTCATTTTCAAAACTTTCATGTTCACAATCTCTGCATTTTTTTCCCAGCAGAGTCACCGCTTCCGCTTAAAAACAGGACGATTAAACGATACCGTACCACGGTCTTACCCCAAGATTTGTAGGATCTCGTCCTGAAACAGTAGTTGGTGCTGGTTATACTCTACTTTTGCCAGATCCAGATACATTCTGTTGTTCACAACGGGCAGTCTGCAGAACATTCGACAACAGTGTACACTACGTAAGGATCCTCAAGGGTTTGCGCAGCTTAGGTATACCAGGGAAAACATCGTACGAGCAAAGTGAAACTGAGACAGCAATTCACGTATTTGCAACGTGAGTGACAACAAATGCACCTGTAAATGGTCTTGCTAAGCCATGGATCGTCAGGTCCGTAGTTCTCAATGTAGCTTCTGATTTCCAGAAGTGGTAAACTTTTGTGACGTGGATTACGTATGGCGTAAGCTACCTGAATACAGCAAGAAAACGCGTCAATTCTGGACCAAACTAACTTACACTAAACTCGACCCCTAAGGACCTCAACGAGGAGGAGACGTTCATCAAGCACGCAAATGGTGGTAAACCGAACAGTTTAAACTCACCTCCTCCTGTAAATTCTTTTTCAGACTCCACTTGTCCGCGCAACCTTTATTCTCTGCAAGTTCGTTCTGTAGAAATTTCAGAGCGAAAGCTCCACCTTGCTCAATAAGTACTTCATTGGGGAATGCGACCTGTGATGAGCGGTACAGGTTAAGCATGTCACTGACACCCTGCCTTGTCTGCCCAGCAAAGGTGTAAAACTTCCCATCGTTCTGGAACTGCCTGAACGCCTCTGCATTCAATAGCGTCCGTGTCATCAAACATCATTTTAACATACAGCAAAACTCATGTAAATCTTTCCGAATGCGAACATAGTTCAATGGAAGAAAGCGGAGGAAAATAAGGGTCTAAATGAATGACAGTTTGTTATTCACCGTGCCCTTCAGTCCTGCATGCCCTAGACATGTATACTGTTAGTGTCGAATAAATTTGCACTCGCTAGACTGGAAGATGACCGCACAGTTAGCTAGCACTACCTCGTGTCGACACATGAAGACTCATCTACCGTCAGACCATGCACAGTTTCTGTGGCACCAGTATACATAATAAGTCAAATTTCGAAATATGGTAGCAAAGGTGTGACGTACCGGATGAAACTTGAAAACCGTGAAGTCTGAGAAGACGGAATGCCATTGCAGTATTGTCCACATCTTGCAAAGCACAGGTCTTAGTCCATCCAATCCCTTTCGCATCGCTCCAATGTCTGATTTCAACAGGCAACTAAAGTCACTACAGAAGGAACCGATGCAGTGACGTCACAGCGGTAGCTAATTCGTCAGCCCGTTGCACTCGTGTCACCAAATATATCGGTTGAGGTGAGACAAACCTGTATATGAATTCGAGAGTTTCTGACACCTCTTCCTCGAAGTGGTGGGCTATTCCCAGTCGTTCCAGTGTGTCAACGACCCAAAGATGATGAAAATTCTCAATGGGGTGAAAGGTTGGAACTGTGACCAAGACACAGACAGTATTAGTTCGTTCTGTAATCTCATGCTATTCTAATTCTCAGATGGTACAGTTCGCACTTGATGCTTCTTCTAAGCACAATACTCAGAGTCAATTTCTGGTACAAATTTTATCTGCTGTTAATACATAGAACGTCAAATTCGTTAAATTGGCGGTATTCCATGCGCCAAACTTTTGGAATATATCTTCGCAAAGGATTAATTTCAGGTCACAAACTAAGACAGGACTGGTATAGATTTTGGATTCAGATACCGTGTCCTGAACTGCGGCAAAGTAATGAAATATCGTCAATTTAACGAAATTGACGTTATAGGACACCATAGAAACCGAGCTTGGAAGAATCCTGGGCTTTTACCAGAATTTCCAAATTTCTTGAGCAATGAATTCAGATAACCATGACACATTTTATCGCCTGTGTGCATGAGGACCACTGCAGTTGACGCTGGCGAACAGAGAATGGAGCCCTCTTTCTGCTGAAACCGAAGAACTTTGCGCCAGTCCACCAAACTTTGGAACCCCTCCATCGAATGCAACATGGTTGTGGGATGCCGGTGTAGTAGCTCAATTGGGATCCTAGACACAAAGACGCCGGGCCATGATCAGATTCACAGCAAAGCTCACAGCACATATTGCAGACTGTGAGATGAAATAAGCTTGAACGATATAAAACAGTTGAATTGCAAGCCCAGACCTTTGAAGTTTCTTCTCCATTTCGTCGCAAACAACTTTCATTAGCGGTGAATCGTATGGAAGATCGAGCCCGATCTTTTTCGCATCACCCATCATTGACGGAAATACAAGTTCAAAGCCGCATGGCATGTGCGCTTTCTCCTCCTCCAGCACAGAGTCAAGGTGTTTCCGAATGAAATCAATCCCTGTTATCAGCACATCCGTGTCCATTTAGTTACTGTGTTCATCATCTGATACATTCCATCAAGCAGTGAACTTTATTCCATGCGAGCTGAGGAATCACATTCACATAAAGACTGAACCCTAAATCCTAAAAGTCCTAAACCCAATCGACTTTGAGCGAACTCCACACACAGTCTTCTAAACCGGAAAAAGGAACATGGAACAAACCCTATATTCACGAGAAGGTCAACGAGAACCTACCTTTTTGCACACTGTCACTACCCGTGTCCCAAGTTCTCAGGGCCAGAATGCATCCTAGAGTGTGAGTGATTCTGTCGTACAGCAGGAAGCAGTCTCTATCCCCCCAAGATCCATCTTCATACTGGTTTTCCTTCACCCATTGTAGAGCTTGAGGAAACTCGGGTTCGTGAACTCCAGATAGCGATGGAACACGCGCCACCCAGGCTGTATCGTAAGCAGATACACTTATCTCGCCACCACTGTGTAACATTGCCTTCAACATCTGTCTGATCGGCTCTATCCAGGTATTCTTATCTTTCGTGTCCACGGCCGCCTGCGCAAATCTCATGCGAGACATGTAACTAACACCGAAATCCATGCACAGACCATTCCACACACTAGTGCAAAACGGGTGTTTAAATGACAGAAGTGCTAAAATGACATGTTGAAATGACATTTTTCAGAAAAATGTCATTTAAACCTTGTCATTTCAACACCCCTTTTGCACTAGTGATAGTATCTTACGCTGAAGAAAACTACCGATCTCTAGCTTCTAGCTTTCTAGCCTTCCCTGGAAACATTTCAAATTTGATCATTGTACACTTCACACCATGAATACCATTAGTCAAGCTGTAGTCGTCTATTGATCTCCGAAAACGGAGAGGATTGAAGGATAAGATAATCCTACCTCTAAGCACTGCTTTTGCGTTGATAAAACGACGTCCAGATTCCACAGGTCAGGTGCGCTCCTATTTAAAGACGTGTCAACATGTTGATGCACAGGAACTGCATATTTCAGAGATCGAAAATATTAATTAGTTAGTCTCCGATAAAAACAGAACAAAGGATGTAAGTTTGCAAAATTTCTTCAGAGCAGTCTATTCTGGGCTCTTGGATTTTATGGACAATTGTGAGTTCGGGAGCACATGGTAGGCGACCATACCTGCTGTATCAGAAGAGACTTCATCGAGCAACACTGAAGACGCTTCCCGGTCTAGTTGAGACTGGCAAATGGTGGTACGAAGAGGTGAACCTATGAAAGCATCAACCGATGCGATCAGAGGCAGTCAATCGTTCAGAAAGATCGCTAGGTACGTGATTCATCCCACACTGTAAGAAATTTAAGTAAAAAAACACTCGGAATGATGTAGATTCAGACTGTAGCGTGTGCATTTTCTATCACTACCCAATGTGAAGAAGCCTTGACTGCCATGAGCAAAAGGAAACTTTGATTCCGTCTGGCTCTGGCAGCAGCCATCGAGTAGAGGTACGTTGCTGCATGAAGAAGATCCTACATTGAGTGCGTACGCACCTTGACTCTGTGAAACTCTTCGAGATGACCCAGTTCGAAGGCGGCCAGGCATCACCGCCATCTGCAGTCGAGAGCTCCTCCTTGCCGAACTCCTCCATCCAAGTGCAGAATTCCCTAGACATGAGCAGAGAACAGTCGATCCACTGCATGAGAGCTGAGCGGCCATTGCTAACTTCGCGGATACACACTACTACGTCTGAGGCCGCTTTGCAACGTTTATGAGAAACGTTTTCTCCAGTGAGCAACTTTTGAGCTACGGTTGAGGAATACTTAGCAACGTTTGTACTTAGGATGTAAGGCTTGGAGTTCAATAGCAACGTTCAGGTAGGAAAACGTTGTTTCGCTTGTTTCCAAAATTGTTTCCATCTTCATTTGTTGTCGAGGGCATTATCCCATAATTAAAGACTATCCTCACTGAGTATCCCAGTGATTGTCCTCACTGAGAATCCCATGGAGTATAATAATCATGTTTCTCTCATGGGCATGACCATAGTCATGCACATTGTACCAAAGCTGCCCACTCTATTGATCATCATTGTACCAAAGCTGCCCACTGTATTGATCATCATTGTATGCATATAGTGTGCACGATGTCCAATAAGGGTATTGATCATCACTGTATGTATATAAGTATCAAATATCATTGTATGCATACAGTGCGTACAATGTCCAATAAGGATATGCATGAACATATTCATATGCACGCCGTACCAAGTCTGTACACTCTATCGAATATCATTGTATGTATATAGTACGTATGTTGTATAGTCGGCTACAGGTTGCTTACGAAATTTTTGCATTCCCAGTGAAAGAAGTTCCACTGCTGCCAACTTTGACGCCCTCCTGAGGGTTGAAAATTTGTTTTTTTGTCTTGAATTTTTTTGTACATGTTCATCTCTATGTTAATAACATATGTGCAAAATTTCATGGCCAAAAGATTTACAGAAAAAAAGATATTCAAAGTCTACCAACATGTGTAGTTGCGAGAAAAATTTCACTACTACCAACTTTGCCACCCTCCCGAGGATTGAGAATTTTTTTTTTTGCCATGAATTTTTTTACATGATATCATGTCTATATTGATAATATGTGTACCAAATTTCAAAATCAAAAGATTTACAAAAAAAAAGATATTTGAAATCTACCAACATAGGGAGTTGGAAAAACAATTTCACTACTGCCAACTTTGCCACCCTCCCAAGGATTGAAAAAAACTTTTTTTGGCATGAAATTTATTGTCATGGAAATTTCTCCATGTTGATAATATGTGTGCGAAATCTCAAGTTCAAAAGACTCACGTCAAAAACAAATTCCCTTCTAACCCCTATCTGAAATTTATCCATAACTTTTGATTGGGGGATCAAAATACCAAAAGAATTTTTGGAGATAAATCTTAACTTCATTTCACAACTTTTTTCAGTTCAAAGTTTTTTTTTTAAAGTTTTTATACTATGCCTAAATGAGGTCTATAAATCTACTTCAATCACAATTGTTGCTTTAATTTGATTACACTATGAGCGGTTGAGAAAATACAAATTCTAATTTACATATCCCACATTGTTTATTTTACCTCCTACCACCCCATAGGTATATAAATAGTTGTCTTTGCATTCTAAGTTACAAAACACATTTGTCTTAAGAAGCATTGCAAGGAATTTTGAATGTTGAAATACATTGGCTCAATGATTTGACAGCTATTTTGTATAAAACTCATATTTCATGTACTATTTGAATTGACAATACTTGAATTTATAGTATTCCGAGTCTGTAGATTTTTTGCACTGTTAGAATTGAAAGTAGTATTTTTTTTTACCCCAAGTCTGCAATAGCCACCCTGCCACTCTGACAAATTTTGACGCGTGTTTCTTAGCTACTGATGATGCCGAATATATTTGGCACCATTCTGTCAGAGGGAAGGCAGACTTGGCTTCTGCTATTGAATGTTATGAACATCAAACTGGTCATTGTATTAGGGATAAAGTTATGTAACAACACCTCATTATGACATGTTTGTGACCTGTTTGTATAAACTGTCCCATAAAATTCACGGGGCAAATTTTAGATATGTCATTTTTTATACCTTGAAAATTCATAGTTTATTCATATGGAGTCTAAAAAAATATTTTAGAATCCCCTTACCAACAAGATCCAATAAAGCTTTTACAATTCAGCTTTTACAATTCAATAATAGGAAATATGTTCAAACCCTTATTTAGAAGTGTTTGAGTGTTGTTACTTCATTTAGAATAATATGCATTATGAGATTTTATCACTTCTATTATTTAATTCTGTTATTTTATTTTTGGGATTCATTTTTTAAATCTCACTTTTTCTACTAAGAATGAATCTTCATCTAAACCATTTTAGTTATTTTCAAATATTCTCAACATCTTATTTTCAAGATCCATGTAGTACAAATGTAAGTCAAATGCCACAAGAACCTAGAAAATGATTGTATAAATTTTTAAAAAGTTTTTATTTCAATGTTTTTCCTCCTAAAGATCATTTACATTAAAAGAAAATCTAATTCTAAGTACCTCACCTACTTCAATGCTAACATTATCACTTCCTTTATAGCTTGGGGGGACACTTAAGTTGAGTTAAATATCATGTGAATGTATGTAGTTATAATATATTATATATATATATATTACTAATCCCTTTGGGCTTTACGAGGGCTTTATAAACAATATTACTCAATTCCTAAGAATAATCCCCATCTACATGTTGCAAAAATAAGTTCTTTGATGTAGACGTACATAATATTGTTTTTGAAAGAGATTCTTTAGGGCACACACGTCTAGATTTGATATGGCCCAAGCTCGATGAATTGGGTGCACCAAAAATGGGAGGCCAATTGTTGGCCACATGGCCAATGTCAAATTTCAATTTAAAAAGTTTTTTTATAAAATATATATATTTTTCAACAAATCAAATCCATTGGATATTGTGCAATTGGCCTCAAAGGGAATTGGCTTGGTTCTAGGTGTAAAGCACCCTAAAAAGACTAAATAAGAGTGTTTTATTGAATCAATCCGACTTCTTGGCCTTAAGGCCTTTTGATATGTAAGAATTGGCCCTTGTTATAACCATAACCTAATGAGTAGTTGAGGACAACCTTAAATCCTAAAGCTTTTCGATGTTTTTAGGCACAAAACTACTTCAAAGTATTCAAATCCAAAGCAAAGCTAAAATCTTTATCTTTATTTAATCATTAACAAAATCAATTGTGTGATCCTTTAGTTAATTTATTAGAATACATCCTCCTAAAATAAAAAAATTTACAATAAAAAATTTACCAATTGTGAGATCTTGTTACTTGGAACAAAAAATAAATAAATTTCAATTATTCTCAAATGATTAGGTTTCATCTTTCAAACTTTTTACACAAAAATGTGTAGATCCTATCATTTGTTATTTTCCATTGTATGTTGAAGACATAAGATGAGAATATACATAAAAAATTTCATATTCATGCTTTAAAAAAATGGGAAGTGGAAAGAAGTAGAGTATGATTTAAAATACTAAATTGTTAAGAATTTTGTTATGGAATTGAAAAATTCTAATCCCAATGGTTGTAATATTATAATAAACAATCAACTTCCAATGCTTTTATTTTTTCAAAAATATTAAAAATTGAGTTAAATAAAGGACTTCAAAGTTTATTTTAGAGTAGAGGTTCTATAAATATCCACAAACTAAAACTCTTGATAACTTTCATCTTGTTAATAAAAGTGGAATGACTAAAAGTTTTCCACATGTATATAAATCTAGGAAACCAAGTTCAAACTTTTATGTCTTAAAAATTGATTTTCTTGAATTGCCCATGCTACCAAACATTAAAAATTACATATCATGTAATAACTTTTGAACAATGTAGTCAAAAGTTATGAAAGTTGTTGCACCTTAAAGCTACTCCTCGAGCACATGTTGTATGAAAATTTCAAAGAAAAAAATTAAAGTTTTGGTTTGTAGTGAGCTATCCAAAATCGCTATGTTGCCAAAAAATGCAATTTGGTCGTTTAGAGATTAACCCCTAAAGCCCCGAGGCCATTTCTCCATCAAAACACACTCAAAACTGCCACTTCTATTGCAAAGAGCAAAAAACTATAAAAATTGGATTTTTTTGCATATCTAACTGTAGGATCTTATACTAGACTAGTATGAGAATGTGTGCAAGAAATTTCAGAAACTTTGACCACATAGATTGCAAGATATTTGGATTCAAAGTGAAGAAAACAAGTTTTTTTGCACCTTGCTTGACTAGATTTTTGGGCTTTGAACCTATTTAACTTAAATTTTTTGTATTGTTGATTTTGATTTTCTAGGTTTATATGTTGAATACTTCAGTTGAGAATCTAGGAAAAAAATTCAAGAAAAAAACACTAAATATTTACTCATTAAAAAATTGTTAAGTAGAAATAGGTTCAAGATTGAAGGAATAACTAAATCGTTAATAGCTCTAAGAAAAAATTGAAATATCATAATCCCAACGGGGAGATTGTTCTAGCAAGCAAACTCAACCTTGTCTAACAATTTTTTTCTGAAAATTGTAAAAATTGCATTCAAAAATGAATCCTAAAAGTTATTTTTTCAAGAAGATGCTTAGATTGCCCGAAAAACTAAGATTGTCCATAACTTTTTTCATTATTAGTCCAAATAGAATGAATCAAAGCTTCAAATGTAGACAAAAAGACATTGATTTTGAAAAAAATATTTAAGAAATTTATTTAGACTTTCTGTGATTTTTTTGTGCTGCCCGCCAAACTCTATTTTTGGCATAACTTTTTCTCTTGGGCACCAATTGAAATAAAAACTATATCCACAAAGCTCTCGCAGAACTGCACAACCTCAAAAAATCCCATAAAAATTATCTACAAATTGAGGTCACAGGAACCTACTTGGGCCCAAATTGTCCCCCGAGGGGACAAATGGGCCTTTAGGGGTTAAGCCTAAAAGAGACTGAAATTTTGTGCAATTGGCCTCAAGGAAAATTGACCTCACTTCTAGGTGTAAAGTGGACTCGAATTCACTGAGAATGTCCAACATTGCCTCAAGATCATAACTCACATTGATAATCAATTTGAGATAATGGACTAGATGATGGACTAGATAATGTTCAAGAGCTGGGAGGCTTGAGAGCATTATGGGACATACTACCAAGTCTATAGTTCATCTTAAACATTTGTATCTACATGGACAATTTCGTTAAAATGGCGATATTCCATGTGCCATTTTCAGAGTGCCTACTTTGAACCATAAAAGTGACATCTAGGACATATATAGATTTTTGAAATCTAGGATTCTTATAGATTTCAAGAATCTAGAACGATTATAGATTGCAGATTGCAGAATTTGAAAATTTTAGAACATTTGTAGATATCGTATATCTAAGAATGACATAGATTTCAGAAATCTAAGATAGGTATAGATTTCAGACCATTTCAGAGTGCACGTCTGAACTGTTAAAAGTGCCAAACTAATGGAATAACGCCATTTTAACGAAATTGCCCATCTATACTTTTTGCAAATCTAAGGGTGTAAAAAGAGGGTCTATGCACATTATGAGTTATAATGTTTTTTTGACTATCCAATGGAATGGTGCCACAAATCTGCCTTGAAAATGAGACTTTGCATTATGTTCCAATAAAGCTTCAAATGCTTTTAACTTCTCCAATGACGTCCAACCACAATCCTAGGAGATTTTTAGCTTAACCAGTTTAAATCCGACATTTTCTCGGACCAAACGGTTGTTTGAAGCATTCTCTCAGCTAGGCCTTTAAAAAATAGAGAATATTCTTTGATTTTCCTCTTAAATGATTGGTTTTTTTCCAAAGATTTTGAAATCAATTAGGCAATTCTTGATATCAACCGGCTAACTTGTAACTAAACGTCGGTACTCCCCGTACATTGCATCCAACTTATGCATTCTTTGGTGAATTGAAGTTTCATTTGATGTGCTAACAACAAGAATATCTAGAAAATTAATCATGCTTGGGACTTTAAAATGTCGCAATTAATTAGCTTGGTGTAATTAATTACCATAGTATGGTTCTCGAATCATAACAGATTGTTACACATTAATGGATGGGGTTCACTCCAGTAATTAATTAAGCCCAGGCAATCAGATTACAAACGATCGACTCCAAATTTAGCAGTGCTCTTTACAAAATCAAAAGCCTCAGTAATATTAATACCAGTCTGATCAGTAACTGCAACTGAAGATCGAATGAATGCCGACCGTCACATTCTTCCAAGCACAGATCGAAAGTCAGTTCAATTCACGCCGGGAATAAAATTGTAAGGAGCCAGCGCCTAGCTAGCTATGAGCAGCCTCAGTAATATGAAATTCTAATCAGTAGCTGAAACTGAAGAAACAAATGCCGACTGTCGATCACATTATTCAAATCACACAAATTCAATTCATGTCGAGAATAAAATGTGAGGAGCCACGCCCTGTGAGCAGTCTCAGTAATATACAAGTCTGATCAGTAACTGCAACAGTACTGGAGATCGAAAGTATGCCGAATGTCACGTTCTTTCGATCAAGCACAGATCGGAATTCAGTTCACGTCGGGAATAAATTGTAAGGAGCTAGCCACAGGCTCTGATCGATTACCAAAACTACTCTCCTCTCAGCACGTAAAGAATGGATCTGCCTTGCCTTTGGATCCAATTCCTGACAATGCGACGGCAATCGAGAAGTATCGGACAGCACCCGAGAAACAAGTAAGTCTCTGACTCGGCCCCTTCTTCCTCCGGGATGGGAAAGAGCCTGGACTGCAATAACGGGGTGCGAGGGAGCCCATACATTGTTGCAATTGCAATGGGCGGAGTAGGGACTGGAAGCTCCTGAGTCGGCTCCGGATTCAGCTCACTATTGGTTGTGAGAGGCCCCAGCAGCAGGAATGTTTGGGTTTCGGCGTCGATGAGTTGCTCTACTAGGGCCAGCTCCGGCTTCCCAGAGACAAAGCTCAACTGATGGAGCAGAAATTCCCGGATGGCTTGCTCATGAGAGTCCTCGCTCATGGTCGCAAGGGCGCGGTGGACTTTCTTTTGAAACCTGCAAAAAAGAACGAGAGACGGGATATATCAGGCCTTTGAGCATAATTATCAGTGCTGTTAGTACCATCTGAAAACAGGCAAGGCATTAGATTGTTGTTAAGGTTTTTAAGGTCGTCTAGTGGTGGAGGACTTGTGAAGTACACGTGAGATTGAACTTGTAGAAAGGAGGAAAGGAATGATAGGATTTTATACAAAAGCACATGACATAGAGTCATGTCGAACGTACGAAAAGTACGTCTAATTAATTACCTCTTCAAGCTTGTCGGGTTCCTGATCGATCAGTTCAGAGATTGTTGCTTCATCTAAAATAATATATGGAAGGCATTAGGTTCAGATTAGTCTAATGGTGGGCGACTTTGAATTGTAGATAAGACTAGACTTGTGGAAAAGCGAGAAGGGATGCGAGAACTTCATTTCGTCCCGCTAGATATTCCAGTTATTGAAGCACCCAAAATTTCAGACGACTCATGGAATTTATACAAAAGTCAATCGTAAAAGAGTCTTGCGCGAGGAAATGATTCAAATCAGAGAAAGAATGTGTAGTAAGCAAATCAATAGGTTGGGCCGGGGAAATCAAAGCAACCTTTCTCTATTATGACAGAAGGAAAAGTAGGAGTCTTGTTGATTGATCTGTTGCTCAAGGCAAGTCATTGACGAGTAGTGTAGACAGACCATACATGTGACAACTTAAAGTGATAAAGTATCCAAAAGCAATTCATGTCAACAAACGGCAGGCTTGCCGTTTTGCGGTTGTTAACTAGATCGAGTTCGGTACTCAAGAGTTACTGATTGGAATCAGTCTACAAATCATTAAGCTGGCCAAAAAGCAACTGGAGAGCTAAGAAAAAGCACGATTGCAAAAAACCCTACGTGCGAAGGCGAAGCAATTCATGAAAAAGACAACAACCTGCACACCAATGAGCAAGTAGCATTCGTAATATCACAGAACGAGGGAGTGAAGAAGAAGAGAAAGTCATGCTTACGGAAAAGATGACATGGTGACCAGGACTTGAGCCCCAGGATGCCACAAGCAGCTGCTCCAAAGGAAAATGGTGAAGACGGGGATCCTGGAGTTTCTGAAATAGTTCCTAGCTCGGTTTCTCTCCCCTACCAACGAGATCTCCCTCCCGAGCATCCTGACTTTCGACCACGGATTCATGGTTTCAAAATGAGCGATTCGATTGATCATATTGAGAAAATAAAGGTCACATAGGCGGAGGTTTCAAATCACTTGAATCAGTGAGGAACGAAGCATGCGCTGCAAAAAAACGAACGAAATCGGACAAAAGAGAGTATCCATATGACCTACTCAAAACTGCTTTAAAAACATGGGACCCAATTTGGGCCTCTTGGTCTTTTAGGGTTAAACCAACTACGAGAACTACATAATCAGCGCTGTATCATTCGAGAATATTCAGTACAGGATACCCTGCGAGTGCAACATGACGTGGCATAAGCTTGTGGCAAGAGGATAAAATCCACCACAAGTGCTATTCACCGCCTTAATGTTTAGATGTCCTGCGCTAAGCATATACAACATAAATGTCATCAAAGCTCAGCTCTAGTCTGAACACTAAGGCATTGTTTAATAGCGCACTAGTATAAAAGGAGCTACATAATTAGTTCAACCACTTTCAGTGATTTTGGCCCATTCTCTCATTAGCACCTACACACTGGCCCATTAGCCAGGATTGCACACACCGTCTGCAGATTCTCTGCCTATTGCGCAACTGCAGAAGGGCTTGCTACAGAAGTCTGAGAAGGCAAGCCCAAGGAATCCGCAATGCTACGAACAGCAGCTACCATCCCAATTTGGTCGTTCAGCTTGTTCACCGCAGATCCAATGCCCTGTATTCGCTCCAAAAACTTTAGTTAGTTGGCCGGAGAAAACACCCAAGACCACACACATTAGATATTTGAACCCTTGAGAAGGTCCCTAACTTTGACAAGCAAAGATATTAAAAGAGTACAACAAAAATATCACAAACTTGTGTGTGATGTACATGACATGAGCCAAATTATACAACTTGGAGCATGCTTATACATAGTCACGTGGTACATACTTCATGGTACTTAGCACTCCAATCACTAAGTTTACTAATAAACAATAAAGTATAAACCAACACCTTAGTATTTACAATGTACAGTAATAGGGTACTATGAACATTCAAAAGTTGTCCTACAGATTGTTATACCAAGGTCTTCATCACGCAATAGGATGGACTTAAATCAAATATTATTAACCTTGATAAACTTTTAGAGAATAATATAGCAATACAATACCCCTCTTCCACAACCAATGAAATAAGACCTTTATAAAACCATGATCATTACTTCTACACAATACATAGACATATATAGATAATTAACATGTCTTCATTCTTCTCAAAGTACATATATAAATGAAAAATGGGGTCTCTCACATGCTCTTTAGAGTGCCTTCTCAAGGATCCAAATTTTCTCTAATGAAGGAAGAATAAAAATCATGAATTACTGAGCACCAAATAAATGAAAATTCCAACAAATCACAGGAAGTATCCTTGCGACACACTATGTGCTCCAACTCGAAGATCAGGACGGTCTACAGTAGTTCTAAGCCGACATTTCTTTGGAGATTCCTTCATCCGATGAGTGTCATCTGTGTTCATATATTGCTTAGGAAAATATCAAAACATTCGAAGAGGTGCTGCAGCTATATTTTTTTTTAGTTAGAGAATTAATACTGAGAGACCTCTTTGACATTGTACTGTACTTCGTTGAGAGGAAGAGAATTCTTACCACTCCAGAAGCGCCAGCTCCACAGGCCATGGGAGCAGTGACAGCACTAATGCCTGAAGCGCACAACACAGGAATTCTGACTGCTTTGGAGATGGCATACGCCGCAGCCAAAGTGGGAGAGGCCTGCACCCATAGTTCAGATCACCTAATTGATGACTACGTATGCATCAAGTCATGAAGTAACTCGCTTCACAAGCTGCAGAAATCTTTTACAAGAACAAACAAGAAATCTAACCTCAATCCTAAGCCAGAAGCCAGTATCCAGCATTTAGTAGCACTGTCCCATGCTTACTATTCAGCATTTCATGGTTGGGATTTCGGTGGGGTTGTTATTCAATAGTTAGGGAGTTTAGTTGAAACTTTGGTCACAATATCGGTTACAAAAGCTTTAACCAGAATTTACATATTACATAATGCAACAAACAGTTGGCCAATAATTAACCCCCAAGCGCTCCAAAGTCCACATTCTGGACAATGAACAGAAGGCTTCAGGACAATGTTTGCTCTAAATAAATTCTCATGATGCTTGAATCTCTAAAAGACAACCTTCCTTTGTGATCAGATGAAATAGTATATATATATATACGTACAGATATACAAGCAAAAAATATGCAAATATTCCAAAAAAGATTCAGGCGCTGAAGGGTTAAGCTTTTTCTATTAGGATTTGTAAGGTAAAGGATTAAAAAGACTTAGTCCCGCAGAAGCTAACAAGAGCGCTGTCCATAGAATATACCTTCTCAATTAGTCCTTGGATTCCGGGGCTAACAGGTGACGCGCTTCTGCCTCCTTCGGTTTGAATGATGTCAGCGCCCAAAGTTTCCAGTTTCTCCGCAAGGCTCACCTGGTTTATGTCAGACAACATGAATGGCAGTCCATTATCAAAAACAGGAAAAAAATTTGGACCATTTCTCGATTTGTGCGTGTCATCCTTGCGCAGGGGCCATGCTAATCTTCTCTGTATCGTTCCAATTTTATCAGATGTCTCCGAAGAGACGAAAGACAGGACTCTTGAAGAAGCATATATAAGTGGTGATCAATCCTGTGCCTATCCTTATGGGATTTATATACTCAGAGGCATGCAGCAATTACATTAACTATTACTGAACGAACACCTACACACAGCTTCTAGATGTAAAAGATATACTTCCTTTGTCCCACTAAAAACCTCCAGAAATTTCCCCAACGAGGGATTAACTGTATTTTTAGTCTTTGTGGCAATGATACATGCATTCAAAAACTAGTAACCCATGCCTTAGATCTATGTAAAATATCCAACTTAGTTGCCATCATTTAGGCACACAAAATCTATGTGAAAAGTATCATATTTGAGCACAATTCATGAATGTTGACGACTTGTCATTCTTGATGATTTTAAGGTTGGCAGCAACAATGGGATTCTAAAAATATCTACCCCAACTTAAATACCCATAGCACCCAAGTGGTCACCAAACCCATCGTCAGAGGAAGCAATAAGTACAAGGTGCCTCATAATTACAGGCAAGGCCAAACTTGCTAGGAGAGGAATGCTTGACTTGACCCACAAGGTTGTTCAACACGGCCAATGCTTACTCAACGGTCGAAATCAGTAAACTGAGTTTGTAGTGGGGACAAGAACTGTGCCTGATTTGGAGGTTTTTAGTGGAACAGAGAGAGTATGAGTTACAGTACTAGAGACCCGGTAATTTGATTTTCTTTTCACATAAAAAGGTCGTCTAGCCTGTTTAAGAAAAGTCACGAACTGAAGCCACCGCACAAGGATTCAGTTAAGTTTGATGAACGACTTACTTGCTCGTCGAGAGGCAAGGTGTGAGGAACGGTCACAGAAAGAGTGATTGTTGGCAACAGTTCCCTGGTTCTCTTGGTGAGTTCCAGAATCTGCCAAACTCAATGGCACGAAGGTTAAAAGCACTTCATAGAAAGTACATAATAAAGGAGCCCTTACAGTGGGAAACCATTGAGTTTCACTTTCTATACGAGCTGCGGTGAGAGTACACAAGTCCCCCAAAGTTTGTAATAGCAAAAAATCACCTATTTGTTATTCAAGACCGAATGCGTCAGTTTTATGGCATTACTAATGTTGTCAAGAAAATTGAAATGAACGCTTACCTCTGAGGCAGAGAAGACACGGCCACTCTCGTAGAATGAATCATAGTTTCCAAGCTCAATCTGCAAGATGAGTAAAAGTTAAAGCAAAATTCTCTGCCTACAAGTATGTCAAAATAAAAGTTACCTCGAAGTTAAGCTCTGAGGTTACCACTCTATCTGACACCAACACCAACATGTGGGTTACTGGCAGAATCGTACCATGTGTGCCCCTGCTTCAACCGCAGCGACAAAGTCTTCTGGAACAACTGATGAAACACAAACCTGTTCCCAAAACAAGCCAGACAGACACACACACACACAATGACAAAGCAGTATTTTCGAAACGTCATTCATCATTTGTGCCAGAGTTCAGCTCCTGCATTTTCATGGTTGAAAACGACCAAGATTTCATGGTTGAAAACGACCAATTGTGGAAACACATAATTCAAACGGAACCAAATTTTACATCACCAGATGAACATTGCTTATGTTGGTCAACAATTCCACTAAAATTGGACAAGTGAAAGTCCTTACAAGACCTGTTTAAAAGAACAGGAGTCCCAATTTGTGCATCCTGGTTCTTGAGGATTTAATGTGCATCACTTACCGGGAGACCAGTTAGACTCGTCGCCAGTTTCACAAGTTCTGCGTCACAGGCAATGTCGACGTGTGTTGCTCCTCCCTGAAATGACGGTATCTTATGAATCCAAACTCGAATAAATTCAAACAATGCAGTAAATTTGAACCGCATGTTCCTCCTTGAAATGCAAACCCTACAATGCTCGTGGATGACAAACAATACCTTCTCAGCGGCAGTGACCACAGCTGCCACCTTCTGGGCATCAAAGTTCTGGAGCCCAGCTATCACCTGCACATGCAACACAAAAAATGTCCAGTTGTAACATTTTTTGGTCAAACCCCAAACTCTCGTCTCCCTCTGAACCCTGGGTCAAGCACATTGTCTCTGCCAGCACGACTAAGACTCACTATCTAGAGGGTTTTTTAAGTAGGGCCAAGAGGGTTGCTGACCCTGTGTCAGTAAAAAGGAGGGTTGAGAAGCTATCTCTAAGTCTATTGTCATTCAGAAAAATGCGTAAGCGTTTGCAATCGCAAAAAACACGGTACCCTGGTCTTCCATATCCACAGAAACACGAACAAAAGCTTCAAAACACAGTCCCACTGGTCTTCATGCGCCCTCACAAGCTGAGAAAGAGTGCCGCTTACTTTGAGAGCTCGCTTTGCTTGAAATCCACGAAGAGCGAACTGCCGAACAGCTTCTTGAGAGTCCGAGACAGAAACTCGCACTTGGAATGCAACGAGCTTGACGGACTTGTTGGCCTTGGAAGCTACACCGAGGGCGGCACCAGAGAAAGACGACGACAGCATAGCCACATTGTGCATGGGTAAGGCGGCAATTGACGACGCCATAGCTGCAACTCTCTCTCAACACAACTGGAGGGCGAGGACTAGTACGTTATCTCACAACTGCACAGCATTAGCAGCAATTATGAGAGTTAAATGTACTTGATTCTGAGCTGGCACCAGAGAGATTCTTTATTGAGTTTGCGTCTGTCTGTTGCGCCATCTACGCTTACAGCTTGTAGAAAAGTTGCTGAAAGCAGACAAGACATGCTGATAAGCTTTTTAGGCTGCCTAGATCCTAGCGTTGACAGGTCTGCTCGGCATGGCTACCAGAAGAATATTTGGGGAAATGGATGGACTT
This sequence comes from Antitrichia curtipendula, assembly GCA_951230915.1. Lineage (NCBI taxonomy): Eukaryota > Viridiplantae > Streptophyta > Bryopsida > Hypnales > Leucodontaceae > Antitrichia > Antitrichia curtipendula. Next base: position 18,682,614 of record OX579636.1, on the reverse strand, counting down.
CCTTGTGCGTTCATGCATGAATGCATGATGAGAAATATCGAGTAGCCCGTTGATCTTAGTGTGCGTGGCTTTCATACATTTCATAAAAGAAAATTGACGTAAATGACGTGTTTAATGAAGGATGTCAGAGTTCACAGAGAACGGAGGCACTTTGAGCAATGTTATTTGAGAATTGTATTGGGGCCACAGTGCTTGTGAGACACGATTCCAGAGCACGGAATCAAGTATGTAAAGAAATAACGAAACCCCATGGCGTGAATTCTGACACCTCGTGCACCATAGTGTACATAACCACTAGGACTCAAAAGCAGTGTAGACTGCCCACCCTTTCCCATCCTTTCACGGTACGTTAGATACTTGCGTGTTTTAGTTGACTGAGTAACAATAATCCAATTCTTGAGCTCAATACGAGAGGGTTTGTGCCCAAGAAATATATTAGATAAGTGGAGACCTAGGATACCCTTATCATTCCTTGGATTAGCAAATGGGCCCAAGGTTTTGGAGACTCGCTCTAAAAGAATGTTTTGTAATTTTGTTGATTTCACAGGTGAAATATTTTTACTAGTACTCCACGTCAGATGCAAGTACATCGAGATGAAAAAAATTATTGATCAACCGGCATCCATCAAAGTTGGCAACTATTAAGCCTTCAAGGGCAAAATCAAACAGTGCGTGCACGGACCAGAAAACCCACTCCGTCGAGTGGTGGTGCCATCAAATAAAACGTCACAAAGAGATTTGAACTTCAAAATCGGTCGAGGCATTGCTAGAAAAAGGAGCTGAAGTAAAACCGCACCGCATTCAGACACCCACATTAAGGTTCAAGATAATGATAGTCTTCCAAAGAGAAAATTGAAGACTACAGATCCCAGAATCTAAAGCACAGCCTTTGAATGCTTCACATAAATCTCGTGAAACTATACTTAGGATTGAGTCTTGGCAGCCAATTTCTCCTTAGATTTCTGAATCTTCAGGACCTTCTTCACAATTTTCTGCTCCTCGACAAGGAAAGCCCGGATAATGCTGCTCCACACAAAAGTTCAAAACTTTAGACGACAACAAGAAGAAGCATCATCAGCAATCTGAATAAATCGACCGGAAGCACAAGACCATTAGCAACATACTCCACAAGATTCATTGAGAACGAATTTCTATAGCATATTCTTCATGAAAGAAGACCACTCCAGCCAAATACTGAGAAGCAGGTACAAGGAGGTTACGATTACCAGCTGAACAAGTTTCGCGGCCACTTGCCGTTAACCATTCACTAGTTAAGAAAACAGCAGATTAATTACAGTAGATAATAAAACCGATTGATATTGCCAGAAATAAGTCAACAACGAACATACCGCTCACGAACTGCAGAACCGGCCAAGTTGCCTCCATAAGCCCGGTTCACGGTCTTCCTGTGCCTGTGCAGGCGAGAGGTCTTGTACTCCGTGGGCCTCAAATGAGGAACCTGTTAAAAGATAAATCAGATCAGACAATGCAAATTGAAGTGCTTAAATCAAGAATGAGAAAAGTATATGGTTTGAATTAAATTTTTTTAAATTACTGCTTGAATCATAAGTGACCCCAAAAAAACAGGGAGTCAAATTTAGAACCTGATGGTTGTTTATACCGGTGGTACCTCCCAAAACACAATTGTATTGTTAAAAAATGTGGAGTAATATTTCTTCTTTCTATTGGTGCATTATGTTACCTTCCTAGATAATTTACGTCAGATATGGAAGCGGCGACCTCTCACCGTTTACGGCTTAATAAGTGATTACTAACCTCAACCAAAATATTCCATCCGCACAACCTTACTATCTCAAGAGGTCAAAATTACCATACAAAAAATCAAGCAAAGAATACTCAAACCACATTGACGCGTCAAAACCCTCACAATATGATATTTTCTGAATGATTTTATCATCACACCTCAAACTTCGATCACCATAGCATAAACCCTAAACCCTAGCCTTGCCCTCGTCGACAGGAATTGGACTTACCCCAGCAATGCGCTTTCCAGTGATTGGGCATTTGGGACCATTCGCCCTCTTCTTAGCGGTCTGGAACACATTCTTGCCTCCTACACCCCACAAAGCCGTAGAATTCAATACTCAAATTTCTCATACCCCTAAACCCTAAAAACTCTAAGCCATATAAAATCCTCAGCAAACAAAAATTCAATCCTCCCGAAAATCAAGCAGGAAATTATTCCATCACCATCGCACCGAGCGACGCTGCCTCCTCCGCAGAAGCTCCAGAGGCATTTCTGCAAACCCCAAACCCTGAAAAAAACGAAAAAAACGAAAGTGGGAGCGTACCAGGGGTTTTGACCACGCGGGTCTGGTTCGACTTGGTGGCGTAGCAGTGACGCCGCCTGTATGTCAACCGCTGAACCATGGTGACAGACCGAGAGATCGGCTGCGAAGCTCCGCCGGTGCTTGGCGATGGCGCTAATAACTTGCAAAGGAGGGCAAAAAGAGAGAATCAGCGTCACTCTAGCTTCTATTGTCTACTGTCGGTGTGCCCAGCTTCACTTGACCTAACTTCATCGATCTTTCATTCATCACCCCCAAACCGGGCGATTCAGTTACACTCGGTCACAGTAAAGGCCGAGGAAATGGACAAGATTCATCCATTCCCAGTGATGCATTCTAAAACGATCTTAGAAATATCTACATCTAGATTTTTCAAAATGTACATCTCTTGTTGAAAATGGTTTGAAGTGCTCTTTGGAATCTCCCTCTTTTTTTTCTTGTTGCCGTAAAAATATACTTTGTCCTTTACAATTGACTCTAATTATATTTAGGTATGTGTAGACGTGGCGTTAAGGGTCAAAGTTGAATTCCTTGGAAGGACGATAACTTATTGGTCATTTGTACCTCCGCTTGTAGGGAAATACCAATCCTAGGTGTTTGTAGAGTTGCACAAGTAAAGTGTGTTGGTTGCTTGGGTGGCACATCTTGAATTATTGTAAGTGCTAGGGGTTACGGCTACATTTAAGGAGCACATAGAACTTCTTAAAAATGTAGGTTTCACATGTTAAGCATTAATTATTGTTAATGGGCTATCCGGGAGGCCATTAAGTGAAAGTGCCACATTTGGGGCTAGCTTTAGCAACTAAGGAGCCACCACTTCCAGAATGTGAAGTAATTGTCAAGTGGAAGGCACTTTAAGAGAGCTTGTGACTATGACCATCTTGTACAAGGCATTCAATTGATGAGAAGCTAGCATACAAAGTACTTAGGGAGGTGCAAATTCTTTCATTAAGCGAGGAGGAAATGTCTATACATCGACAGAAATTATGCTCATAACTCATGAATATTTTTTGCATAGCTTGCATGGTACCCAGGTCCATCGTATATTGTATGACTTTTAAGCTAATCGCTGACAGCCACTCTCCTCTATCATGAGAAGAAGGAATCTAAGATGCAGCCTTTCAAAAATGGCGGTCCTTAAAGTTCCAATACACCAATGCAACCTCATGAAGGTAAGTATTGAATCATGTTTGTTGTCAATTCCATGTGCTAGAGCAAATTAGTAAGACCGCTGTACAACTACACAATGAAGTAGTTTAACGATAGAAACTCATGTCAATTATGTCCATCATATGTACAAGTTTGTTTCAGCCACAAACACATCGTCCTATGGCATCAATATCTCATTTCTTTATAGATGATAAATATCCTCACTGCTTGCCATTTTTTCCGTCATTTCAATTCTAGAGGTCACAAAATATAGTAAATAAATGTCTTAGCAACATTTATCACTATCTTTGTTCACAAAATTGTAGTTGTTGAGATTAGGACCTTAATTGCCGCACTTGTTTTTTGTCTGCAAGCAGAATTTTGGAGATTTTGCATCATGTTTCAACAAATGACAATGTAGTCATGCATGAAAACAACGCAGTCTCTACAACAAACCAATAGCATCATGAGCCCTGCCAAAAAATCAATAAAGGATAGAGGTCTGAATTGAAAAGTGAGCAAGATTGCAACACTAATCCAAATCAAATGAGATGAATTTAACAAAACGAGGACCATTGACAAGTGGGGCTTGATGAATTCCAATTCAACCAAATGGGGGCGCATAAGTTTCTACGTCATGAGTGCTGGTTTTTCAATTGTCCTGCAAGATGGACATGCGTGCAAAAGCAAATGGAACTAGTTCATACCTGATTACAAGTGTAGCGCAAACTTCTTTGCAAGAAGTCGAACAAACGAATTTCAATACTGGAACATGAGTGTTGCTGACAAAAAGGTTGAAGGCCTCTCTCAATCTTTCCATGAGGAGGTATTCTATGGCATCCATGCATGGTATGGCTTCTGCCCGAGCCTGCAACCTCCGCATTCTAGAGACTTGTTGTCTACAAACGACAACAATTACCATGGCACCTCTATAGACTTCCATAGCATTGGACATCAAGGCATCAACATTGAAGAAATTGAAGATGCCATGGACCTTGCTGAGGGAGTTGATAACCTTTCTGAAGACACATATAGTGCCTTCTCTCCTCTTCTTACAACCATCCAATTATGACCTTAACCAAGTGTTGGCCATGCCGACTCACGTAAAGACCCGGCAGCGATTTTGGTGAAGGAGCAGATGGCGCCTTACCCGACGTGTCAGACTGCCTCATGATAAGCGGATGACGCCTTACACTCACTAGTTGTTGCTGAGTCTTTACGCCAGGCAACGACCTCGTGGGAAGGCCTTACGCAAATGAGGGGCCCACCCTCGGCCTGCCGGCCTCGGTGAATCCCTCATTTGCGTAAGGCCTTCCCACTTGGTCGTTACCCTTCACATTGCAACCACCTGGTCACTATAACAAAACATGATAAAAAAAAATGGTAGTCAAAATCAAGTGCAGTTCTTTTTGCCACAATCCTGTGTAAGCCCACTATGTATGCAGTCAACTTCTTTTGCAATTTATGACTGCAATTTTTGGAGTTTGGAGGCTTGTAATATACCATTGAAAAGGTCTTGCAAATATCTTTTCAACAGTATATTACACACTTCCAAACTCCAAAAATTGCAATGGGAAATTGCAAAAGAAGTTGACTGCCCACTATGTGTGCCTGCACAAAACTGTGGCAAAAAGAACCACACTAGATTTTGATTGCAGTTTTTTATTACCATATTTTGTTATAGTGAGTGTTATAGCACATGTCCTAAGCTCCAGCAACACATCCAACAAGTCAACATCAAAGAATGAATGGAACACAAGTGTTCGTCGCAAATATTTGTTAAGTCACATTGTAATTGCCGAGGCCATGAAAGCTACTGGCATAGTCATGGAAAAGCAACTAAAGGACATGACTGATTCTACTTGGGAGCTTGAGCGATCAAAAGTTGAACTCTAGCTCAAGCTATTTGCTGAATAGATGGACTACCACAGAGAAAGAGACTACTGACTCCAAGACAATGTAAGACTCGCGAATGACAATGTTATATTAGCTATATTGAAGCAAGCAAAAGTTGTATAATGCCTAACTAATATATATGTTCTTATGTCTGTAGGAACAAAACATCGAGGTGCTACTATGTTGGAACAAGAGGAAAGAACACCTCCACCCAACTCTATACAGATAGCGCCTGAGACTAACAATGTGTGACAAGTAACTGACACTGGTCTATAGGGAACCCGTAGTGGTGGCGGAAGAAGTTCAGCTTCTTTGGTAGAGGAGGATGTCGGCATTGATATCAAGTAGCTTCGGTCCCCCTCTTATGTACAACTCTATGTGCTCCAAAGCTTTTTGCAGAAACAAAGACATATGTTAATTTTGTAGACTTTGTGAAAGCGTCACATGAAAAATCTCAACGTTCTATATATGAGAGGTGATGCTATAGCAGCATTATTCCTTTTTTTCATTTGTTGTTCATGCTTTGTTGCTTGCATTTATGTTTTGTTTCGTTTTAAATTCAAAAATTCATATCAATGTAGAAACTGATTGGAAGTCTATCTACCATGTTTGTGGTAGCTATATAGCTCTAGTGACATTTGTCATTGAAATTTTTGGAAATAAATAAATTACATATTATTGGCTATTTTTTTCGTATTTGTAACTTCCAATACAATTGAAATTAACACAATGTGACAAATCTCTGAAGCTTTTCATTGTAGTGGTCGTGAATTCCCGTGAAAGTTATTGATGCAAACCATTTCAATATTGAACTTCCACTAGTATAGACGAATAGAAGCAATTTGAAACAAAGAAATAATTGATTAGTTAAAAGTTGAAACCCTAAATATTTATAAAGAGTTTGAGACCTCATAGAAAAAATGAGAGTACTAATCATGAGAATCCCTTAAACAAAGAAATGAAAACTAGGCATACTGACTTGACGAGGTCAAGTAGTAGTTGGTAATTGTACAAGTAGATGCACTCCTAGATCTTGTCATTTCTGCACTTCCAGCTCTAGAGCAGTGTCGTCTAGTACAAAGTCCACTCCTTGAATTCTTGCTACCTTGTTTTGCACAACTTCATTGTTATAGCCCTTGGAGCATATAATAGTGAAGAACCGATCCACTTCACCATAGAACTGCCCAAGGGAGTATGTTGTGGAGAATGCTACATGCCACAATCACATCAGGAATGAAAGTAATATGTAGATCTGACTTCACTTGTAACTCTTGAAAAGTTTGTTTTAAAAGCCCAAAAGCATTCTCTATCATTCCACGACCTTTTCAGAACTTAGTAATGAAAAGAGCATCCGTGACGGCCAAGTGCTCCATAGAACGGTGGGGCACCATCAACCAAGGAAGTAGTGGATATCCAAAATCACCAACCAAGTAGAGAGAAAAAACATTGAAGGAGAGTCATGAATCCCAAAGAGATTTGTGAGATGCCTTTTGATACAAACTAAACCTCCTCAACATCTGTGAGTCATTAGTGAGATCGGGTATGCCAACAAACAAATCCAAAAATTTCTTTTTACTATTCACAATTACTTGACAATTCATTGTGTTGCCTCCAAATTAAAAATAGTAATAATCAACAAAACTGACTTTCAATTTGGAAATTGCTACATGTATACTATCAATGGCGCCCACCACTCTTGAGAATCTGCACAGGTACTTAAATTACCTTTTGGTTTCTTTGAGAGAGTCACCGCACAACTAAGATATTTTCAACTTAAAGACTTTATTTATCGCATAGACAACATTTGGCAGCAACATTGAAATTGAGCTACACTCCACCGCAAACATCTCACTACAAATCAAGAGATTGGCACTATGAGTCAACTTAAATAAAGCACAAGCAACTCTAACGACGATGAGAATGGCAAGCCAGTATTTAGTATCCTTAAGTTGTACAACAACTTTGATAGCTTTGGCCAAGGAGAAGACAACAACCTTACTAAAGCGGAACATTTTCACCCAACAATCATCTTCGTATTGGTCAAGAAAAACTGCAAATACCACGTAGTAGGTTGCGGTTTCATCCAATATTCTAAGTCACTGTCCACAACGGTAGGACTATTTCATAGATGAAAACAATAGAACGCTATGTGGGTGATGACTTCCGCTTTGGAAAGTGGACAAGTTTGTATATTTTGGCAGTGTCAGTAATTCCGCCATAATGTCGTCATCCTAGTCCTCGATAGCTATGAGTTGTAGGGGTTTGTGCGTGCACAACACTATAAAGAGGATTGTAGGTGTCAAGCATAGAAATTGGGGGGAAATTGGCATGAAGTCCATGATTGTTGCGCATATACCACAACAATATAGGGACTTTATAACAAGAAACCAAATGTACAGGAAGACGGAAGATTTTGAATATATTCTTGTTATGGCACTAGCAATTTCAGGATGGTGGAAGGACAAATGTCCAATGTCATGACATGTAGTTGTCGAAGTAGCTGGACAACCTTCTGACAATGAAGTACATACGATAGGGATGACAGAGTCGGGTTACAAAATTTAACCTACTTCTCAATGTCACCGACTTTGTTCACAACTATGTTTTCTCTAACGTAGGTGCTCAGTTGCAATTCCCGTCCAAACTGCGAAATTGTCTTCAGCACAACAAAAATACCTCCAGTGCATATTGTTTGCTGCAATTATTACAAATAAAGGATAAGCGTTGAGGAAGCTATGATAGAAGAAACCTCTACGTAAATCCTAGGGCACCAGTGAAGCAGTCCAAAACATTTGATGCATGAACTACGAAATGAAGTAGATGCAAGGAAGCACAAAGGAAATGGCTACCTTGGACTTACCTAAACCGCTTCACATGCAAGTAGCCAACAAGTGGCCACGCCGTTTGAAGAACACTCTCCCTGGCTTCAAAGTCTCTCTCCATATGTCAGCACTTTGCTTTCACAGCAAAAAAAAAAACGGTCCACACTCCACCACAATTTCTACAATTCAAGTAACAACATGCCTCCGATGCAAGCAATATATCTACCACTACAGAACTGAAGTCATCTCTAGCAACATCGTCTTCTAAATCCATTTTGTACTCACTCGATGATGAGCGCTTCCAAAAGAACTTCACAAGTGAGGAAGAACACTTTCACTTGAACTGCTGGACATTCTACACAATGACTATAGAAACAGAAATGATAGCAACAGACTCTTCAATCCTTTCGAAAACTACTACTACTGCACAAGTGTGAATGCCTTGCACTACTTGGCCATTCCCACGTAATTTCAAACAACAGAGTCTACATTTTCAACAATAGGTATAAATAACAGAGAAACTTCATATAATGCAACTAATACCATCTCCGCACCTAGTGATCCCGTTGGCCACACCTACTATTATATAATTTCTACAGTTGCTCCCTTTACTTTACTATTCAACGCCCACTTTGCCTCCATGCCAGAATTCAATCTTTAGCCTTCAATACCTAGCTAGAGGCACAATATCGTATCTTACAAGTTGTATTTATTGTATCTAATAATTAATTTAACTTGAAAATAAAATTTGGATGTTGTCTATATTGTATTCAGTAATTAACTAACCTCTAAAGGACCACTTGTCAACTTGGAGGACAATTTGGATTTGGGTAGGTTTCTATTGTCTCAATTTGTGGTGAATCTTTTTGAATCTTTTTGAAATTGTGTAGTTTCCCAAGAGCTTTGTGGACATGTAATTTTTGTTTCAATTAGTGCCCGGGAGTAAAAGTTATTGCACAATAAACCAAAAATAGAAGTCGACGGGACAAGCAACACAAAAAAAATCACAAAAGTCAAAATAAATAATTTTTTTGTTATTTTCTAAAAATATTATGTTTTTGTCTATATATGAAGCTTGAATTCATTCTATTTAGACTATAGATGAAAAAGTTATGGACAATCTTGTTTTTCTGGCAATATAAGCATCTTCTTGGAAAAAAAACTTTTTGTTCAACTTTGACTTCCAATCCGTACGAGCAAATTTGATGAAATTTTTACCACATGATCTCAAATAAGTTAAGTACAAGATCCTACGGTTAGATTCCAAAAATAATAATTTTTGTTTTTTTTGGGTGAACACAGTAGTAGTGACAATTTTGAGTGGTTTTTGACAAAAGAACACCCTTGAGGCTTTACAATTAAACTGAAAATAAATTTTTGATGTTTTCTAGATCAACATAAATGGGAACAATCTCAACACCAATGGTGTGTCAAACACAATCGGCCAATTCATTACAAAAAAGTCAACATGACTTTGTAGAATGTGGTAGAATTAGAACATCAACATATCCTGTCAGAAAATTATAAAATCTCTATAGCTTTTATCAATACAAAATTAATTTCTACTTATTAGGCAAATGAACTTCGTAATTTTCCAAAAAAATTTAGGCATATATAATTTTTTAGTTCTTTTCTACCAAGGTTGCTAGGAAGGTACATCCGTTGTAAATCTTTTTTTAACAAAATATTTACTTTTCTAAAAATTTGTTCGATAGTCATCTATATTTTTTAGATTATTTATTCAATTTTAAATTTTTCTTAAGTGTAGAATTTTGAAAAAATTATTGTAGAAATTTTGGAATGAACAACAAGTAAAACCACCGTAAAGGTAATTAGACTTGAATGCATCCAAATAAACAATTGAGTATTGTTCCTATCATCAACTTGCCTTATTTTTTTGTTGGATCTTGTTAAAAGCTAAAAAAAAATCCAAATTTTTTTTTCATGCATTTTTTAAACACCATCCATACCTTAAGTTAGGTTATTTGTTTTGTTTGTTATCTTGAAATCTCCATAACTATGTGTCCCTTGGTCTTTGTACCATTGAAAAGCCCTCTACAAGGAGGGTGCACGGGTTTTATTTCATGGTGTTCCAATTTACGAAAGAAAAGATATAGAATTTTGAAGCTTTTATTAATTTAAAAATAATAATAATAATAATAATAATAATAATAATAATAGAATTTGGTTGCACATCAAAAGGTACAATAGTATGAATGAACTATAAATTTTGAAACTGGTGAAAATATGTGAATCCCCAAAAAATCTAGAGCCTAGACTTTCATGAATAGAGGCAATATATTTTAGACATTAATCTTTTGGATTGGTTTTAGGCCTAGTTTATACTAGCTTTGGGTTTGGATGGAAGGCTAGCCCAACTTACATGAGTTTGGGCCCCCAATTAGGATCCAATTCAACACTCTAGCCCTAATTAATGTAAAGTGTTGAGGCTCAATTTTAAAGTCCAATTTTTGATTCATGTGATCTTGGATTTTCTTAATGTTCAATTAAAAAATATAAACTATGCATATTTTTTTCTTCCTATATTTAATTTCAAATATAGAAAAGAGAGTTTTTTTTGTTTTAAAATTTTTTCCTTTTTCTTCTAAATTTTTGTATTTTGAAAAAAAATAAAAAATTTCCAAGTATAAATTGGGCCTAAAATAGGAGTCAAAACTATCGTACATTGGAGTTAGATTCATTAGACCCCATACAAAATCATTTATTTTGGGGTTGAATATCCTTTCATTAACTCGATTTAGAATTTTGGAATTTCATTTCATAAGATTTGGAATATTTTGTGACCTTTAGCAAAGTCCTCACAGCTCTACCGTTGTACTCAGGGCTTCACCGAAAGCTTTTCCATTGTACTAAGGGCTTTACCAAATCTTTTGTGACCTTTAGTAGTAGGGTCCTCCCAACTTAGTAAGTTAGCACATGGATTGGTTAAATTTCAATCCCTTTTAATAAACACAGTCTCCTTTTGAGGGGGGGAAAAGAACTAAGTTTAATAAGTTTATATATTCCATGGATTTTTTACATTTATAAGCAATCATTTACATTATTTTTCATTTGTTTTTAGGATACAAATTATTTTTTATAATATTTTCTAAACTATTCAATTATGCCACGTTATAATTTGTTACATACCCTATTGAATTATATTTTGAATTATTTTTTAACGAATCTGACCCGAGCGTAGGGTAGTTGCAGTTACCATATCTATTTGTTATGATAGCCGTAACCCCAAAACGGGCTCGTTCAGAAATCAGAACAGAGCGTTTCCAAGTGGAGTGCTTGCTTTTGGAGATTGCCGTAAAAAAAATCAGTTCAAGCTCGAAACCCAGCGTGACATATTTCGAAATTCTGAAAGCGCATTGAGGTACGTATTCGCATCTTTTCAGGGTTTAGGGTTGGCTTTGTCCCTGCAATCTTGTAGGTAGGTCTAGCTTTACAATTTTCTGATAATGTTGGTGAATCCGTGTGGGCAAGAATAGATCTTATGAGCTTGCGTTTGCATAGATTTCTACTTTCTCTTTCATTAGCGATGAATTCGGAGAATCTTTTCCGGTTTGATGAATTTGCGAGGAGCTTTGATGATTCAGAATTCAAAGCTCTGGGTGGGTTACGTTGATGTTGCATTGTCATCATCCGATCATGGGTCTAATCTAGAGTGTGTAATTAGGGTTTAGGGTTCGTCTTGTCAATGATATGATGCTCCTCTTTAAGGTTTTGTTACGCTTGGGGGATGTGATGATTGGAAACGTGGTCCTGATGTTCGGCTGTTTTGTGTATGTGTGTGTGTCCGCAGGAAGAGCACATGCACAGAAATCGTTCTTGTTTTGCTGCAATCCAGGGCTGCCAGTGAGGTTAAATCAGCTGTGATGGACCAGGTGCGATCGGCATCTACTCTCTCAATTTCTTACGTTGTGGCATACATTTCTTTTTTAAAACTAGCAGTTACTCTATGAGAGGCTCCGTCCCTGTAGCGCAGGCTCGCTATTGGGACAACTCATGGAATGTTTTTTTAATGATTCTGGTTGTATAAAAATTAAGGCCCATCTGGATCATATATTTCACAATATGATCAATTCAATTGCTTGCTTTAAGACCCATGACTCTTTGGTCCCTTGGGTGTTGTTACAGGAGACTGATTCTTCTTCATAACTGTGATGCAGTCTGAGGAGGAGAAGCGGCGTGCGTATTTGGACTCTCTTGCAGCAGAGAGTGAGATTCAAGTGGAGAATGCGGATGCCTTTTTCGCCTCCGCGCCTCCTCTCAAGGACCGAGATGCCATTGTGTCTAGGGTGGAAGAATTTGTTCGGCGTAGATTGCCAAATGATGCAAATGGTTTGTACTCTGAGAATTCAAGTTCATATCTGGTGGCGATAAGTAATTGTTCTAAATTACAACTTCCATTGAAGTATTTCCCCTAAAACATGGCACTGATAGTACCTCTCACAAAATCTTACTGACAGATTATTAAACCATTCTTGCTGCTTTTTTCTGTGTCCGTCTTCAATCAAACTCTCCAGCGAACGCCGATCAATCTCCGAGAATCGTTTGTGTCACATCAGGGGGGACGACAGTCCCACTTGAGAGGAAGTGCGTCCGTTTCATCGACAATTTCAGTTCTGGGCATCGCGGGGCTGCCTCGACTGAGTAAGTTTTTGTGCTGATTTTATGTTTTCCGTTTGTGTCATTTGAACCTACACTTAACTTTTCTATAATACTTCTGTATGTCGTCTCTAGGTCGTTCAGTAGTCCCTTACTGCGCTCAGATTGTTGTATATCTTGCACTTTTGTGTAGTTTCAGTCATTAATTTGTACGATGATCTTAGACGGGTAGCTGTGGATTAGGCAGTTTTTCCTTTTTTCAACTGTATCTGTACGATTGCCAGAGTCATTATTCACCTTCGGTAGTCGATGAGTCTCTCTTGGAATTATTATGCAGTACAGAGAATGAGAATCACAATAAGTGGTTTGTATTTCCCCTTTGTCATATCCTATTCCATGCATGGCAGGGCATAATTAAGGACCAGGGCTGGTATCTTATGTGTCTAATGCAGATGCTTTCTGAAGGCTGGCTATTCTGTGATATTCATCAATCGAAGGTGAGCCATGCTGTTATTTAAAATGTGGAAGTTCATATTCCTTTTCCAGTGTTCAAATGGCATTTCCTTCCCCTGGTCTTTCATTTTCAACATTTCGAAGTTAATGCACACATTGATGAGCAAACATTGACCACAAGGTGGACAGATTAGTGACTGATTTTTCCAACTCTTGTCTAATAAAGAATCTGGTATTTTCTGTACTGGAGTGTGATTGTCGATGCTGTTATGTTACACCTCGGGTTTGATCATTCTCCGTGATTCAGAGGATCAGCACAACCTTTCTGTCGAGGTTTGCCTGAGGACCCGCTTTTGACATGCTTTAAACCAGCTGGCGACAAAGGAATACAGCGTAAGCAGCCACTGCCTTCGTTTATTACTAGGTTAGCTAAAATTGGGACAATGTAGCCTTCAGGGTTGATGCTTTTGAACTAGTAGCTAATGCGTAGATTTATTTCCTGGTTATATGAGAGACTCATCTCTTCCTTGGATTGTTAATGTACAAATGTGCGTTGATCCTATACACTATACTGGAATAAAAAATTCTTATGTTGTACAATAATCAGAAAATTGTACTCATTTATGCTATTATCTCTCTGCAGCTGTTTCACGTTATGCAGTCGCTGTGCAAGAGGCTGTAACAGGGTATCGTTCGGTTAGTTTTTCTATTTTTTACTGAATATTGCACCCTGACATTATCTGAAGTGTCGTGGATTACACGTGGGGCGATTGTATGTGGGTAAATGTTATGACCTGAAATAACTGCATTCCGGTATTGCTGTGTTCTTGACATTGGTCTATCATTTTGTGTTTCATCTCTTGGGACATATTCTATGCAGAAGATCTGTCACTTAGTGGATGTATCATCTTGCAGGCTTCAGACGGTGGATACCTTCTGAATTTGCCATACACGACACTCTTTGAATACATTCAGGTAGGAAGACATAAAAATGTTTATACTTTGTTCTAGACCTGAATTAATAACATATGTGTTTAACCCCTAAATTCCCGAGGGGGATTTTCCCCTCCAAAATCACCTCCAAACTGCCGTTTCTGAAATGAAATGAAAGTATATATTTTCTTAGAATCAGTTTTGAAAAATCTAACCACAGGATCTTGTTCATCACTATCAAATTACTCTATTCCTCTAAGTTTTGCAAACTTTGACCATACGGGTCAAGTTATTTGATCAAGATATCATCAATCAAACTTCAGTTTTTGAAAAATCACCCAAGGTGGAGTTTCCGTTCATATCAAAAAAGAAATGAGCTATGGAAAGATAACTTGACTAACTACATGACAAAAATATGAATTTAAAAAAAGAGGATTTTTTTTGGTATCTGGGCAGCCCCTGAAGCTGGGCAGCGACCATACAATGGTTGATTTGGCATTCAGGAGGGTAAGGCACTTATTGAAATAGAGTATCAAAGTCAACATTTTGGATCATTTTACAGCATTCTTGTATAGTCTTCTGACTTCAATTTCAATGTTGCCGAATGCAGATACTACAAATCGTATCTCTCGGTTTGAGCCAGCTACAACGAAATTGCATGTTCTATCTTGCTGCTGCAGTGTCTGATTTTTACGTGCCTTGGAGTTCTATGGTATGATCAATCCCTCTCGCATATATGCACATCCTGGCAGATATCTTTTACAGAGAATTCGCCGCATAAGGAAATAAGTCCAAGGATTGATTGCCCGAGAGTTATTTGATGGCCGTCACTGTATTGAACAACTGGTATGTAGTGTCTCATCTACATACATGAATACAGGAAGTGTTTCATTGAGCACAGACCCCAGTTTCGTACATGTACCCGATATCTGAGCTACTGTTGGTATTCTAGGTGGAGCATAAAATACAATCTGGTGTAGGACCCATGGCTATGGAGCTAGCACAAGTTCCAAAGATGTTGACGCTGCTTCGTCACCTTTGGGCTCCCGAAGCATTCTGCGTTTCGTTCAAGGTTTGTGTTACCTTTTAAGTTGAAACCGAACTGCATTTCAATATGTCCCCTTTTGAAAAAATGCTATGTATCACATGAAAATCTTCCGGTTTTCAATGTGAAAAAAGACCTCTTTAACCATTCACAAACCACTTTTGGCTGCTGAGATCTTAGAGGTAAAACGAGAACTAGTATATGAATCTGATGCCTATTGATGGAACATTAAAACCCTTGTCAACCTAATGAGGAGGTTCTTTTGTGATGTGCTTAAAAGGGAATATTTGTACAAATCTGTCATCGTAGTGTTTCCGAGTTCTTGCTGGCCATTGTGGATGGCACTTGCTCTTTCATCGATTCTACCTCACTGGGTTATCCTACAATAGAAAATAATCTAAGGGTTGTTAATGACCTTATGCCTTGAGTGGGGATGGACTGCAGTTAGAAACCGACATCAATATACTGATTAAGAAGGCGCAAGCAGCACGCGAGAGGTATGGGATGCATGCAGTTGTGGCAAACGAGTTGGAGACGAGGAAACAGAAAGTCATTGTGGTGACGAGTGAGGGAGAGACAGTGGTCGAAAAGGATGCTTCTCAAGCCGATGTTGAGATTCCGCTGGTGGAGTTCTTAGTAGCTCGACAGGCCTCCTACATTGAAGCTCGTGGAGGCTATATATAAGCAATGTCAGCGACAGTAGCAATCCTTTTTTCGTCCAAGTGTGACAATAAACCTGCACTGTTCATTGCTCAAGTTGCAATAACATGTTGGGTATAGACGTGTAGACTAGTTGATCCAAGCTTGAGATTCAAAATAATCTATTCCTTGCACGCAAAATAATCTGTTCCTTACTTGAAAATACTGAATTCAGAATGGTGCAGTTTCTAACCTTCCCTGAGCCACAAACAAGTTTATTTCAATGGCCATTGCTTGGCAAACAACTAGATAAAACATGAAATCTACCAAAATGTGCAAACAAACAATTTCTCCATTGCACTAAACTGCAAGCTTCTATCAAAACATGAAATTCAGAGCGACGCTGACATCATCTGCACATCCATGTCGTTGTGTGATCCTTGAGAAAGTAATATCTCAAAGAAATGCACCACTAACTTCAAATACAAGTAGCATTACTTCATAATACTTCATAACCCTACTGTATTACTGTGTAACTCCTGCTAAAACAGGTTTCAAAACGCTTAGACTCTTAGAGAAAGTAATGCAACCTCCTATCGAATGTCGAACAGGATACCCATCCAGGTTGGAAGCTGACATCAATTTGGCTACTTGGTGAAACATGGATCTCCATTTCTCATTTTCGACCTCGGATTGACGTAGCTTCTGATGCAGTTCAGAGTTTCGTACCTCGGATTCAAGCAGCTTTTGTAGCAACACGCCATTCCATCCCAGGATGCTAAGTACCGTCTAGGTGCTTCTCTTGACAAGTCACACGCTGTAGAAGCTGAACCTGCCCAGGATGTGAATCCATAATTTGTTGAAAAGTGATTGCGGTGAATGAGTTCAGTTGAGGCTCAGTAATCTCCAAACTTTGATTTCCACCATCAATTGCAGCGGTCGGGATGTCGAAGGCACTCGACTGTGGATGTAAGCTTTTAACACCACAAACATAGGGCACATTGCAAAGTCAGAGGAGAGCTACGTCCCAATATCTCTCTGCATCTAGAGGTAACTCTAGCACTGAACTGTTGGAATTCAGGAGCTGTGCGCAGCCCTACACCAGTGCCTCCATGTGGTGATGTGAAACAGGTCAACTCATTTGCATTGCTGAAAGTGCTAGGAGCTGAAAATGCGTAGATCTCGGCTGATGGAGGGGGTTCACCACGAATGGCATCACCATCATGGCCAGGGTGTGAGCCTGTCTCAAGAGATGGGAGGAGTAGTTGCAATCGTCTTGCCTTCTCCTCCAGCAGTGTTCTGCATACAATTACTTGGTTTTGTGTGTCACCCAATCTGCTTTCTCCTTGCCAGAGGAAGGGCACTTCCGTCTCTTGCTCAGTCAGTAATCTTTGCCTCATGGTGGGTGCTGTGCCCACCGAGAGAAAGGCAATTGAACTTAAGAGTGGTACCCGGCTCTGGTTTGAATCTGGGCTCGTACTTGTAATGTGTGACGGTGCCCTTCGTCTCTTTCTTGAGTCTGCGGTATGTACACTCCCTCCGGAACTCCCTCCGGGTTGTCTGATTGATCTCCCAATTGCGACGCTAGTTGGCAGGATTTGCGATTCAGACGACTGACTGTGAAAGATACCTTTCTGGACTTAAATCCAGACGTTAAGACCCCAAGAACAGCACTATCGCCACAAAGATGAATCTGAACAAAAAGGAGCCCGGGGAATAGGTTTTGTCCACGCATCCGATGAGATACTGGTACACGAAAAAGAGTGTCGACATCGCAACTTTGTATGCCAATTCCAGTCGAGATTCGGTTAAAGCTTTGAGTAATTTTTTGAGGAGAAGTTCTTGATCAAACTAAAGAAAGCTAGCAGGCACATCAGACAGTAATCATGCATCAAAGAGAAACGAAACTCCCTTAGAACAGGAAAGATTTGCTGTTCAATATTGGCCAGCCAGAACTTCACAAAACTGGGCATTCTTCTCCGCCCTCTTCATCAGTTTGTCTACATCCCTGACGCTTACATTGTCAATTCGCTAGGGGTGATTGCAAGAAACACTTGTCCTATTTCTTGTCCCCTTGCTCTTGGACATTGGATTTTGACCGTAACTTTTGCATAGATGGGCAATTTCGTTAAAATGGCATATTCCGTATGTCATTTTCAGAGCGGCCACTTTGAACTGCAAAAGTGACATCTATGAGGGGTATAGATTACATAAATCTTTGTCTCATATATAGATTTCAGAAATCTAGCACTAATGTACATTTCAAATCGCGTGGTCTGAACTCTGAAAGCAACATCTATGAATGTTGTAGATTTCAGACATCTATAAGTGGTTTAGATTTCAGAAATCTAGGACAATTGAACATTTTAGAGCGGCCGCTCTGAACTGTGAAAACTGCCAAAGTTACGGAATTTCGCCATTTTAACGAAATTGCCCATATAGTATGTCCGTTTTCTATGAAATTCGAAGTGAAGGTACACATAAAAGTTTTAGAAATTCAGTATTTTTTTTAAATTTTTCAAAATTTATTTACTATTTTTAAACTGCCCCCGATTGGATGTCTACCTTGGCCATTTTAGGGGTTTTGAGTCCTATTTCTGATCCAAAAAATACGAATTTGAAAGTGAAAATTGGGAGACAAGGAGTTATACTAAAGTTACACAAGACTATGAAGAGATTTTTTAAAAATAGTAAAGTATCCACCTTCCACATGTGCTCAAAGTGCACTACCTATGTACACGTGCAAAGAACACAATTTTTATTTTCTAAAAATAAAAAATAGTGAAAAAGGAGAACCTACAAGTAAAGAAAAATGGCTATTTTTTTTTGAATTATTTGAATTATTTTATTATTTTCTAAAAATAAACTCAAAAGTATCTATTTTCTTCTATTTTTCTAGGCCTCTTTTTTTGTGCATAACTTTTAGAGATAAAATTTTCTAGACTTCAATTTTCACATGAATACTTTTTTGAATGCTTTACAAATTATCCATATTTTATTTTATTTAAAAAAAATTTATTGCAAAAGGTCATAGTACTCCAATACTACGGCCATTTTGGCCAGAAAACGGCAGGTGTTTCTTGCAACTATCCTAGGACGCGAGAACTTTAAGACATTAAATGAAAAGCCTTCGTTGCATCATTGTAAAAACGAACAAATTCCTCATTAGTTCTCAACGACACTGATTTCAACTGATAGAGCCTTCTGAAAGAAATGGAGAACCTCATTATGATAAGACCAAGTCATTCAAGTCCTTCAGGACAGCGCCTTGAAAAGATTTAGAAGACCTCGAATGCTCTCCCGTGACAATTCTCTCTTACAATGAAAAGAAGAAAGAAATTGAGAAGCTCCTACAAGCCCACACACTGCTACCGATCTCTCATAGTTCTGCAAACTCCAAACCTTCCAAATTCGCGCTCCAAATCAAGCTCTAGGGAGCGAACAGGGGAAGAGAGAGAGAGAGTACATTGAATTTGCGATGTAACGGTGATAGGCACAGACAGAAGCTCTCGAAAGCACTGATCAACCTTGCGAATCCAAACACTCGATGAGAAGCAAGCTCACCAGTCTGCGCTTTTACCAGGTAATAGGCTGTGGCATTAAAGAGGTTATAGGGCCGAATTACACAGTGTTGTCCCTACCGACAGCTTGCTTATGAAGCTTCTGTCACCAACTATGGAAATCTCATCACTGTAATGTGTGTTGAGCTCTGTCGCACTATGACACCAGTAAACTTGCATGTTTCATGTGCTTTGACACAATTTTCAATGATGTCACCATTGGAATACAGATACTGTATTAGGTTAACGTTTCATGTGATGCTTGGATCGAGAGGGAAGACAGTGGTCGTCAATTTCGATAAATTGGCACAATTACGTCCGCCAGAAATTGGTGACGTGCATCTGCATAACCCTCTTAAACTGAGTGAGCTTAGAATTACATTTCAGGCCGCGAGTGTGCCCTGAAAACTGTCAAAGTCGTGGAATTCCGCCAACATAACGAAATTGACTTTGTGAGTTAGGCGCTGATTTGCAGCAGAGTGTGTGTCCACGTTCCGGCAAGAGCGCCCAGCGGCGGCGCAATCAGGTAGATCCAGATGCTGTCGTACTTGTTGGCCATTATGGCGGGACCCAAGGTTCGCATTGGGTTCATGGAAGCTCCGGATACGGTCCTGCAAGACAGCAACCACCAAATTGAACCCAGGGTCACGCAACACAGTTTCTGTAAAAAAATTTCTCATAGAATTTCGGGCTGTAACTCCAATCTGCAGCTGGAGCTGCGCAGTGGAAAATGGTACATGCTGGATTGCGATAGCAGCAAATGGAGTACTTTTTTCCCAAGGAAGGTTCCAATTTTGACTTACTTAGGCTAAAGCTCAATGAAGAGACAACAATCTTGGTTGATCCAATGATGGGGAAGTAAATCTTGAGAAACTGAGTGGTATGAAAACTTATGTGATATAGTTGCATGAAACTGAAACTTGACAAAATTTGTGTATATGTAAGACATTATAAGCATAGATACATTTGACCCTCTCTAACATTTGCCACCCTGTAATTGCACACTTCCTGTTATGTTCTAATTTTTTTTCATGTTGCCCACACATGTTAGTGCATTTGGAAGCCCATAGATATGTCCCCAAAGGCTTGAATGCAAGAAGTGAAGGCTTCAAGACGTACCCTGCAAGCAGGACGTTGAGGATGACAGTCGCCCCCACAGCAATGCCAGATAGCTCCCCAGTCTGCGCCACATCTCACATTTAGGTCAAGGTGGTGAAAATTTTCAAATAGGAACCTCTGCATAGACCGAAGATTCTTAGTACTGAACATATATAAAGTTAGTAGTTCGGTGATTTCTTACATTACTGGATCCAGTAGACACAGCGGTCGCAACGAACATGAGATTGAACCCTAGAACGAGTTCCACAATGAAAGCTTTCGCGTTCCCGCCGTAAGGGAGTGTGAGTGCCGCTTCGGCATCGTTGGTGAGCGCTCGCAGAACAGCAGCTGCAACTAAAGCTCCGAGAAATTGTGCAAACGCATAAATGGGTACCTGGGAGATCATGCATCAACTTGGCACACATTCAAACGGGGCCTTGGATAAAAATGGGAAGAGAACTTCGATGTGCGGCCTCTTCTCACAATTTTGCAAACAAATCTCGAATCAGGAGGACTCACAAGCTGTAACGGGAACATTTTCTTCGACGCGAATGCAATAGTGACCGCTGGGTTCAAATGAGCGCCAGATATATGACCGACCGCGAACACCATCATCATCGCAGACAACCCCCCTGCCGTCGCCAGTCCCAGCAACGTCAAATCGCCATTGTTCTTTTTGTCAACAATTGCCGTACCGCAGGCGCTGAACATGATGAGGAACACTGCCACCATCTCCGCTGCTGCCTGTCAAAATTACAACCGAATCGGGCACCAAACCGGCCACCACATTACCACAATTTCCACCACTACAGTTTGGAGGGTTTGGCAGTGTTTTAGCAACGCTTGAAACATTTGTAGCAACGTTTCGGAAGATGCTTTAGCAACGTGTTTTTTTTTTAACAAGAATGAAAATATTGCAACTTACTTCAGTAAACCCGCAACAATTTTAAGTAAACATGTTCAAAACCGTTGTTCGATCACGTAGCAACGTTGAATGTCAGTTGTGGAATCACATTTTCATGTTCAACGTTCAAACGTTGCTACAAACGTTGTTGATATGGCAGGGGTGAATTCTAGTAGTGCTCAACGCAAATCATGCAAAACATCCCGAATTTAAGAAGAGTTTGACAAGATCTATACCATTCTCAGCACTTTACTGTACGATAGGCCAGCAATCTGACCCCGTTCCTCCATTGCTGGTCGCTTCTTCCACTCTTGATGATCCTGCATCAGCGGAACCTCCAGCAAACACTGCTTGAGGCACTGACAGGCTGATAATTCGGCAGTCATTCCACATCTGTTGCAGCATGGTTTTGAGTTGATATTCCAGGGAGTTGGTAGCACCACTCGATCGTCCTCTTGTGGGATCTCCATGGTGAAGGTTGCGCAAGAGGAGACGTTGGCTTCTGATCGATCGATCGATGAGGATTGTGTGAGAGCATAAAGCTTGCCCAGCACTGAAATTCAATGGCCTGTCCTTGGTTAACGAATTGAACTCATAAGCTACGCACAAGCTGCATGTCGATCATCTTTTACTTTTTGCTGAAATGGTTGGACCACCATAGCTAGACGGTGAACTGGATCGACAAGAACTGGAGCTGCGAGAGATCACTGCTGCGTCTCCATCTACAGAAAAGTCCAGGACATGGCCAGAAGCATGACGGAGCCATCGCAATCACGCTTTTTATTCTTGTAAGAAACGAAGATAAGAATTGTTACAGTTGAAATTGATGTTACAAGGTCTCCATTCAGCATTCCCTACAACATTCTAGAAACTTGCACCATCTAAAATTTCGCGCATCAATTTTCTGTTAACTTACAAAACTATTGCAGGAAAATCAGTGTCAATACATCAAGTATTCTCACAATTAGCACAATTCAAAGCTCACCTGTTTGGTCAATGGAGCTTCTGATGTACTGTTTGGTTAATGGAGTCTTTACCTTGAATTTGTTAAATGGAAATCTGATAGTGCAATCTGTGGCCACCTAATTTGATCCGAGAGAAGGGCCCAGTCAGTGCAGTGCAGTGCATGCGAATCGCATGAAGAAGGGATTTAGGTGTTCATTGGCCTTTTGAATGTTCTAGTGCTGCAAATGCAAGAAGCTCTGTAAGTTTAAAGCTCCTGTAGCTTCACAACATCTTGCGCATGATCAGACTCAAGAACTAAGGTAAGTATACCCAAATCCGCTCATTGACCTTTTGCCGTTCAAATGTACCCCTGTATCTCATGTTCAAGCAGAAATGTACCTCCTGAATACATACCTTATTTCTGAACCCTTAAAAAATAAGGCATGTACTTCACAGATACATTTATGTTGTAAAATGAGTGGAGCATGTTCATTTGAACGGCAAAAGGTCAACGAGTGGAATTGGGTATACTTACCTTAAACTGCTTTGGAGCTTATTTGTTGTATATAGGAAGAATGTTACGTTGGCAGGCTTTGAATTGCTCTTCAGATTAATCCCTAAACGCCTCAATCCTTTTTTGAATTTTGGAACATTTTTGCTTTATATCTTTGTACAAAAATATCATTTACTGCAATTTCATGAAATGGTCATTAAGGAAGGTTGTCTTTTCAACCTTCAACTGAAATATTACATTGGATGAATGAGAAGTTCATTGGACTAAACAGTGCTTGCAAGTCCTCCTTTCATTGTTCAGAACATGGACGTTGAAGCGCTTTAGGATTAAAAGACTAGTATTGGGCATAAAAGTCATGATTGATTACAAAAGTAAGTACAATAAATCCTTCAATCTCTCCAACTTTTGAAGGAGTAAGACAAATATTTGTTAAGTACTAAGTGAATTTCAGCACTTTCATGTGGAGTTTCTAGCTAAGTTTTCTACCGAATTGCTTGCTTTGTGTAAAGATTGGTGCAACATGTCAAATCTCATACTCTCCTTGTACAGTGTTTGCACTATTTTAACAGATATATATATATGTCCAATCAAATCTTCACTTTTAAGTTTATTCTTCATGTTATAAT
Organism: Antitrichia curtipendula; assembly: GCA_951230915.1. Classification (NCBI taxonomy): domain Eukaryota; kingdom Viridiplantae; phylum Streptophyta; class Bryopsida; order Hypnales; family Leucodontaceae; genus Antitrichia; species Antitrichia curtipendula. Next base: position 18,659,104 of record OX579636.1, on the reverse strand, counting down.
TTTGGATACTCTTAATAGTGACAATTAAGCAAAAATGAGATTTAGTTTGCTAATGGTAGCAATGAAGTACAATATACTGACTAACCTTCTTTGAAACTCAAAAACAATCGACTACTCCATTACATACAAATTCTAGTATTCCCATCCCTCCAAATCAAAATACATTAAAGAATAAAATCTAAACTCACTCTCCTTCCCTTCCTCCTCTCAAAGTATCATATAAAATCTTCCTTCTAACCAAGATATGTAATTATAGCATCACTTGTCTTGCCTTTAGAGTCAAATGTGGGACCTCTAGTAAACAAACTCTTCATGTACACCAACTAAAACCACTTGGTGGGAGTTACTTCTCTCTCTTAACCTTCTCAAGCATCCAACTTTTACATAGGATCTAATTAAAACTAAAAAGAAATCTATTGTGAAGTTCTCTTATGTTAGGAAGAATGACCACAAGAAAATAGACACATTATAGGAAGAAGGAAAGTGATATCTTTGTAAAAATAGGGCCACTTAGCAAATGAATGTTCTAGGAAACACAAGAGAAACAAGTGGTAACTGAAAGTAAAAAAGCACATTGAATCTCATTTGGGGACTTAATATCTTCATTGGCTCCTAATATTTCATCTCATCTTTGAAAAGTATCCATTGATTTCCTTAGCATCTCTTTAAGCTCTAAAGTCTTGGCGACATTTTTCCATTATTTAGCTACCTAAGTCTCAAGATATATCCAAATCCAAGTGTAAATGAAGTATTACCTGCAAAAATTTAATAAGCTCTTTGTTGCATCCAATTAAGAGTTAACATGTATACTCATGCCTACTCGAACTTCTTAAGATCCATTAGCTTGCTTTCTTAAGAAACCTGTTCATTCTCCCTATCCAATCTTGAGAGCCTTTGCTCAAATAGTATAGTAGAACCACCTATTTCCAAACGGGGACTTATACCTGACTTGTAAAAAACCAATAATTTGGGCCAGCTAGGGAGTGATTTGTACAATGTCTTGTCAAGGGTAGTCATAATAAGGTTCCAAGTAGCACAACTCAAAATTCTACATGTACTAGTTTTGTGAATGCCAAGTATTACACAGTAATTCATATAAATTGATTAAAAAATTTTGGTTGTAATAGGACTATATATACTACAATGTCATACACATGTTTCTATTTTTCAATGCAAAAGTAAGCACAAAATAGTGCCTTTAGTGAGTGGAATTGAAAGACCCTAAAAACTATTTGACCATGAGTTCAGACTACTTTTTGGCTCCCAAAAATTATAGTATTTTCAAGTTTAAAAGTAAAGTTACCAAAAAATTGTAGTCTCTATATTTCTTATTTTTCTACAAAGGAAAAATTTGCATCCCTTCATATTGTTCATGATTTGTTATAGAATTGCTTAAATGATTGGATATGAGTGTTTCTACCTTACAAATTCTAAATCTATTATTTTGAGACCTCTAAACTCTTCATTGGCAACTACTATCCTACTATTATCTTTTCTTGAACATGTACTACTTTGGTTCATAGTACAATAACAATTATTTGTTCATATAAATAATATCAAAGTTGAAAGATTAAATTGTATTGAATGTATGCACTATAAACAAATTATTTACATTGAAAGATAATTTCATATTAAATAAATATGACTTCTAGGAATGGTTCAATCTTTAAGAAGAGGCCAATTTGTTTTGAAGACAACCAAGATATCCTTTGAAAATCTTAAGGTTGTACTAAGCTTAAATCAAGATGCCTCTAAAAAATCTTTGGAATATTTATTATTATTTTGTACATATGCAATTTTATTGTAGTTTTTTTGGTATCTTTAGTTGATATTTCACCATTTTGATCTTTAGATTTTTTAGTGATAATATTGGCTTGCTTCCTACTGTGATTTTAATTCTAGATTTTCATTTCATTTTCATTTTTTTGTGTTTGAGAAATATAAATATAAACACAAACTCTAATATCACATTACAGTTAACGATTGCAATTGCATTCCGGACCCATTGCTTGGGTCGCACTCTTGATCCACCTCTCAAGAATATTTCATTTCGACCGACGTTTGCCTTCAATCTCTCGCCTTTTTTTTAGGGTTTTCTTTAGCTCCGGGTAATTTCGCTGGTTTGTTCGAGGCCGGAGATTGATCAATTTCGCGACACAGCCTTTGTAACAACAGGTCTGGAACGATGTTGGATCTGAGTGCCTTAGATCCCCCGACGCTCCATAGTCTGCCGTCGAGCGTGGAGCCTCATTTCTATGCTGCACCGAGCTTCCAGTTGCCTGCCGTCGCCGATGTAAGTCCTCGTATTGGCAAGGGAGGGTGTAGATATCTCTTAATGGAAAATTGCGGTTTTAGTGAATTTTTTATGGAATTGTTTGACGTCTGTTTTGTTGCGTATCTTGATATTAGTGCGATTATGGCGCTCTCTCTGCCCGTTGCATGAACAGATCGTACTACATTAATTACGTGATGTTTAGGAACTGTTCTAAGCAGATTGCACCCTAATTGCAGCACTCGAATTTGGTAGAATCGCAGTTGAAACGGTTGTCAGTGCTTGTCAATTTAGGTTAAGCTGATCATCAGCTGTCGATGAGACATGATCTACACAAGGCAACCGGAAAACAGAATCATTCATTTTGTTCCATTTTAAATTTGGTTTTTGATTAATTTGTTTTTTAAAGAACTTGTTCTTATGCTGTAATTGCACTAATAAAGATCGATAGTCGTTAAATGCGATAAAAAAAATACTGACTTAGAAATCGGAGAACGGAGTGAAACGGTTTTATTCCGTTGTCCGGTAGCCCTGAGGCCAGTGGATAATTTGATCTAGATAATAGGAAGTTGACAGGGGCAATGTTTCATCGGGATTATGTGTTGCGGAGTTTCGCAACACCTTGTAGATACAAGGGCCGCAGGAATTGGATTGCTGAGAAAATTCTGATGCCGTGCATGTGTATGTATTTCCGGTGATGCAGCTCGATGGGTTTCAAAAAGCAGCCGTGCAGATGGTAAAGCCTGCAAAGGGTACAACTACCTTGGCCTTTGTGTTCGAGCATGGCGTCATTGTGGCCGCAGACTCGCGTGCCAGCATGGGCAACTATATCTGTACGTTCTCTTGCTGAACGCTCCTACAAGCGTGTTTCCCTTGTTGTCAATCAGAAGCCTTTGTTCGTTCTCTCGTGGAACTTACAACTGATACAGAAGATGCATCATATCGCCTGTACAATTTTGGAAATTCGATTCTTCTTGCAATGAACTGGCCGTCATGAGTGAAGACCCCGAATGTGTCCTGTTCAATCGTTGGGACTGTGACAAGCGAGTGTTGAATATCGTACTGACACAACTTTTTGGATATTCCACGACAGCCTCACAAACTGTGAAGAAGATATTGGAAATTAACCCCTACTTGTTGGGTACTATGGCTGGGGGTGCCGCTGACTGTCAGTTTTGGCAACGAAATCTAGGCACACGGGTATGTCGAACTTACTCTGCTTGCTGACGGTTATCAAAATGGACAATGAATTGCTGATCTTTGATCTAGCTTCGCAGTGGAGTATCACGAAGTCCCTTTGTTTGCAGAGATCATGCCTACATGGCAAATGCTATCTTCTCATAGATAGTTCCACAGATTTCGAGAAGTACATTGAACTTGCGTACTCGCTTAAAACTTTAAGGTTTTTTTCACCTCTTGTTTCACAATGAAAATCCTGACTTTCTGCTTGTCATGATCTTGACAGTGCCGTCTGCATGAGTTAGCAAACAAGAGACGTATTTCAGTGACTGGTGCTTCAAAGTTGCTCGCAAATACCCTTTATTCTTACAGGGGAATGGGTCTATCCATGGGCACTATGATTGCTGGTTGGGACGAAACGGTACATAATTTATTCTTCTAACCGTGTTCTTGATTAGAGGTTCATTAATTATGAGCTACACCTAATTCTAGTAAATGACCATCATGTGATTTCAGACAATTATTGAGCAGTTGTGATTTGCTAGTCTGATGACCATGCTTTGCATGCTTGTATTTCAAAGGATGAGGTACATTCCTGTTTGAGCGTTCTAGTTTCAACGTGAGTACCTGCGTACCTGTCTTAAACTTTTCAGGGACTAAGTCTTGGCATCTGCATTGGTTGTTGTAACTCATTTGTCAATGGCAGGGTCCAGGACTGTATTACGTGGACAGTGAGGGTGGCAGAGTGAAGGGCACACGCTTTTCGGTTGGATCTGGATCTACCTATGCTTATGGTGTGCTCGATACAGGGTAAGAATTGCCAAGTGGCACATTAAGTACCGTGATCATTGTGAAAATTTGTACCCAGAACCTCTCTTTGTTTTGATATAATTCTATTGTAGCTGATTATTCATTGCACCAAGTTGCTCCTCTGATCGCTTATATGCTCCTTAAATGTTGATTGGGGTTGCTGGTGTTTTATAGGTTCAACTGGGATATGTCTATTGATGAAGCCGTAGAGCTTGCTCGTCGTGCAATTTATCATGCCACTTTCCGTGATGGAGCTAGTGGTGGTGTAGTGAGTGGTAAGCAATGCTTGACCTCCTTCTAGTCAGTCTATGTTGCATAATTTATGCTAATATGAGTAGCAGGGGTCTTGCGAAGTGTGGATGAAAGTTATCATGTTGATTTTGTGAACATGCTCTATTTAGTAATTTATGGTGAAGACACTTCACTAAACTCTGGCTTCTGTTATTCAGTGTTCTGGATATGGAATCTTATGCAAGAACTTGTTGCTCTGCAGTTTATTATGTAGGCCCTGGTGGTTGGAAGAAGATGTCAGGGGACGATGTTGGTGAACTTCATTACAGTTACTACCCAGTCCAGGAGGCCCCAGCTGAGACAGAAATGGGCGAGTCGTAAACATTTTTCAGAATATGGTCTATGATTTTCGGGATTATCACACCACGCCTTTTGTCCCGGCAGCCAGCGTTAGCGAATTGCACAAATTTCTTTAACTTCTTAACCCTGGAAGGACGCTGGAGATCAAAAAGTGGCGGATGGATGACTTTCAAGATTACTAGATTACTGTAGAAATGAAGAATGCACCTATTGGTTCAAAAGTCGGATCATTTTTGGCAAAGTATCTTGGTGAGAGGTCTTGTTCTTTCAGAGTTAATAGACCCAACATTGGACGTTTCTATGCCAATTGTTTCATCTTCAATTAATATACATTCATGTTGAATTTTGTGTACATTGTCGAATGGCTCCCCTTTTCGTATGGCTGCTCTTTGTGGAATACTTATTGCTTGTTTTTCTTCTGGGTGCTTAAATTACTGGCAACATGATTTTAGTCTCCATATTATATAACTTTCATGTCTATAAAAAACAACTTTCATGTTGGACCTGGTGATGAATTACTCTGAAATTGTGCTTGAATGGTTGAAATTTGGATTAAGCAGATGATTAGGCTGTTTATGGCACAAGCGGTCAAAGCTTCGTACTGAAACTCCAGTCTGCTCATTAGTGTGCATTCGAAGCAGATCACCCAAGGATATTAATGCCAAATTTACGTGAGCGTTGTCTATGAAGAGCAAAAACGCTTGACTGTTCAGTCAGTCATGTATGATTATGCAATGATATTATTGCCTATTCAATGTGAGCTTGCATCACTTATTTACAGATTTGTAGCACAGCTTCTGTGCACTGTCCACGATTGACAGACGGACTGGAATATGTGCTCATCTGTCTGCATCAACAAACTGTTGGAAGGACGTCTAAGCACTGCTAGGACTATAAGACTACTTTGCCTGGAAGTTTTTTCAGGATTTGTGAAAAGCTTGTTCGTTACTAAGTGAATCCCACGGTACCTCACTTTACTTGGACAATTTTGTACTATGGAGGATCTGGAGGAAACTAAGCGTACTGTAGCCTTTCTTCCTCCAAGGTATGACGCTTTGAAGACACCCAAAATGAAGATACCGGCTTCAAAGGTGCTCTACAAGACCTTCACAAATCACAAACCTTGCGGAACAGTTTGTGATGAAGCTGGAACGACGTCTACAAGCCTCCCCGCTTAGGGTCTAACAGAAAAATTTCAAAACAGGGATCCCGTAAGGATTGGTCCGATTGACCATTGATTTTATAAATTCACTAGGGTCTTCCACACTTCAGATAGGACTTCATCGCCTTCCATACCCTAAAGAACGCCAGGTCTGCACAGTGGATCCTCTACCCTCCTGTCCCATTACTTGTCCTTGAAGTCAGGACTGCGTTTCTCAACAAAGGCAGACATACCCTCCTTCTGATCCTCCAACCCGAATGTGGCATAAAACAGGAGCTGCTCTCTCTTGACGCCCTCCGTGAGCCCAATTTCGTAAGCGGTGTTCACTGATTCCTTGGCAAGAGCAACAACAGGCTTCGACTGCTTTGCAATTTCCTTCGCGAGAGAGATTGCTTCAGCCACCAATGCAGCATCTTCTCCAGCCACCTGAATTGTCCCAGAAGTATCCCGTCAACTCCCTAGGACATGGTGCAGGCACGGGAAGGAAATGCGATAATCCAAGAGCCATCATTTCCAGACTTCGCATAAACTCTTAAAAGATCAAAGAAATTCATGGTTATACAGTGATCAATTTGATCGCTAATGTTATCAAAAATACGATTCAGACAGGGCCAAATTTTACAGTACCAGGATCAGTGAAAAACATTGCATGTGTTGGTCAAAACCAAATAAAACTGATCGAAAGAAAGTCCTCAAATAACCCACTCAAAAGTGCAAAAAAACACGAGGTCCAATTTGATCCTTTAGTTCCTTTACAGAGTTATGCTTACAAAAGATTTGCTTTCAGGGCAGCCTTACCACTCGACAAGCAAGTCCTCTCTGTGCTGCTTCTAGAGCCCCCATGAAATGTTTGCCGGTCAGAATCATCTCCATGGCTCGGGACTTGCCAACTTCACGGATGAGTCTCTGTGTTCCTCCTATGCCCGGAATGGTGCCCAAGTTCAGTTCAGGTTGGCCAAATTGAGCTCTCTCCCCTGCAAGAATGATGTCGCACAACATTGCTAGCTCACAGCCTCCTCCCAATGCATAACTAACCAATGCCACACATCATCATTAGTATTATTATCATCAATTGGACAGGAGTAAAATAGAGTACCTGCAGTGCCGACCTAGAATTCTATAGGCCATGGAAGGCGACAAAGGTCAATGAGATCAGACCCATTCTCCATAATTTTTCTGCCAAAGCGGGACAGCCTGCACAACCTATCATCCGTTGCGGCCTTATCACGAACCCTACTTGCTATGCTCTGTAAAGTTTGCGAGTTACGAAGTATGAAGTTATTTGAAGTTGAGATCGATTTTTTTAAAGGATCGGACCTGAAGGAAGTAACCCTAACAGTTTGCTGGGTTTCCTCCTCTAGGTCCTTCATGGTACAAGCTAGCCTCGTCGATAATTGGCGTACTAAAATACTGCGCTAATTCTCCTCTAAATCCTAGATATCTAGCCTTTCAAACGGATACTGCATTTGCATTTTCGAATTCTTTCCAGAGGGCTCACCCATTCACGGCAGCAATGATGGGCTTACGGATGGCAGTGACGGCATTCCAGTGGTGAACAAAGCGAGAGGTGTAGGCATCTACAAACTTCTTGTCTTTCATCTCCTTGATGTCAGCGCCAGCAGCAAATGCTTTCCCTTTGCCTGTTATAACTATAGCCCCAACCTGTTGCATGCAATACTATTTAGAAATCCAGGGAAAAATAAAAGCTAAAAAAATTTGGACCATTTCTCGATTTGTGCGTGTCATCCTTGCGCAGGGGCCATGCTAATCTTCTCTGTATCGTTCCAATTTTATCAGATGTCTCCGAAGAGACGAAAGCAAGAGCTCTTCTACCAACCATATAACTGGTGACACAGCCAGTGCCTATCCTTATGGGATTTATGATCACAAAGGCATGCAACAGTTACAATAACTATTATTGAACGGACACCCAACCACTCCTTGTCATGTACACAACTTCTGAAGTTAGAATCTGAGAGTGAGATATGTAAAATCATGTGTTTAGAAATTGCTAACGCCTACCTGTGAGGAAGCATCGAAGGTCTGCAAGGCATCCACAAGCTCCACCATGAGGGCATGCGAGAGAGCATTCAAAGCCTTAGGCCTGTCCAACGTCACCAACCCCACAGTGCCATCGCCAACGGTAGTCACATGAATACACTCGTACTGTTTCCCTTCCTCCTTTGTGATCGTGCCTGTCTCTTGGTTCCGAGCTCGGGTCACATGAATCGCACGCGCAAATTGCGTATTGGCGGTGTTTGCGCTTCCGATTTGCTTCAGCTGAAGCGACAGCAATTGGCAGCGATGACCTGACGGTCGACCTCCAAACCCTGGTGAAATTAAGCGAGGTCCTTGCTCCTCACTAAGCTCCCGCAATGCTGACAAACAGAGTAGACGAACTTGTGCTTACAAAACTTTCACACGATCTACCAACCCTGCTTTCCTTCAGGCCAATTGGTCCGATGATCACACCTACAACAATGAATTTACGAAACTTGTTGCACAAAACCAGGGGATGAGAGGAAGAAATTAGCATACATACCTGAAAAGAGACAGCGTCGAGTGTCACGCCTCAAGACTGCCCTCAGAGGGCGAGAGCACTGCATGAAAGGACTCATGCTTGCACACAACATCCACCCGCACTCATGTAAAATGCTTGCAAGAACCTTGATCGAGCTTGGTGTGCGACAACTATCCCCAACACAGAGACTCCTCCCCAATTGGGTCGCTAAGAATTAATCATGGATCCCCTGAAGACGAAAATTCTTCCCAATTTCTTTACACGAAGCAGAATACGAGGAGAAATCTCTGATGAGCATGTAAAATTCACAAACGGAGTTCCAGGAATGACAAACTTCAGAAATGCAGAGAGACCGCCCACGGCCACGTCAGGCCACGTCGGAGCCACCGCTGTCTGGTGATATTACAGAGGGATATCGATCTTAGCACCAGGTTTACGCACGTACATTTTTACAAGTAGAATACATTTTTGGCGTCCAGGTTGTGACATTACAGAGGTCAGGGTATTTCCTATTGTCTCAATGGATGAATGTGCACGACAGTGAATGAAATACCCGAACTTGAATGAACGTAGTTCACTTTGCTGTGCAGGCTGTGTGCTGTGGAGCTCCGCTGCAGCGGCTGTGATGGTGATGGCGCCTTAATTGATGATGCTCCTGTGCATGATACAGCGGGCTAGTTTCCACATTGGCGATAAATGAATTCGCAAGCAGTGCTGATGAGGAGGCTTTCGTCCGCTATGGCCGCTCCCTCTGGCAGTGCTCGTGTCTGGAGCTCCTCTTCTGTGCAGATACCGGAAGCTGGTGGAAGGAGTGTGCGAGGGCCGGTGCGGGGGTTCTGTGGTGTCCGTGCGAGCTTTGGTAGGGAAATTGATCAAAATGGAGGTGGTTCGGCGGTTCCTGGAGGAAGGCGACGCAGCGACTACTTGCCGCCACGATTCAGGTAGGCGCGTGGTGGACATTTTTTTCATTTCATTTTATTTTTGAGAATTGGTGCGGTTATCAATCTGAATTGAAGCATATATTCATTTGAAAGATAATCAAGGTTCACATTAATTCGTATTAAATGTGAAGACTGAAGGACTTTTCATCGTGGAGACGCCGTAGTTGTATGATTTAGAGTTAGCGGTGATTTCGGTGGGGAGAACATGCTTTGCGACTGCGTCATTTTGTTAGTAACACAGCATATTCAAGCTTCTACAGTAATTTTCTAGGAAGCCAATGATTAAGCTTATTGCAAATTTCGCGTCAACTATTGGATTTAGGGCTTCATTTCGGGTCAAGTATAGGATGCAGGTAGGTTGGAGGCGGCCAATTTTATTTTTGAAAGTTGCTGCGGTTATGATTCTGACTGGAAGCGCGTGAGATTTCAATTTTTTTAAGATTCACATTAACTCATATTTTGGAGTGATTGCTAAGGAATCTTTAAGTGAGAGATGCGTTTTTTGTATTTTCCGGTGTTGGAGGTGATATCCGTGGCGAGGATACGCTCTGCGTCTGCGTTGTTTCGTTAGTAACTCAGCATTGTCGATTTGACTTTTACCAACTTCTACAGTATTTTGTTGTATGCCAATGAGTGATTTTATTGCAAATTTCGGATCGAGTGTAGGAATTAGGGCTTCATTTTCTGGTCGTTGGATTTGTGTGAGAATTTTTTTTCATACGTGTATGCTGTTTTGAGAAAACGAGGACGCGATCTTTTATTGAAAGAAATTTCAGTTCAAATGTTGTGTAGAGAAAAGCGAATGTTGAGAAAATAACCTATTAACAAACTGAAGGTGGACATGCAGAGCAGTGTGGCGCCGATGATGGATTGGACGGACAACCATTACCGGACTCTCGCTCGTCTTATTTCCAAGCATGCTTGGCTGTACACAGAGATGGTAGTTGCTGAAACTATCAACCACCAGCAAGACAATCTTGTAAGGGTTTTTCCTAGTCCACACCGTTGTTAGAATTGCATGATTCTTCTAGTCTTCTCGATGAAAGTATTGGACCAACTGCTCCACATCCTTTTCACGTTTCTGGCTTATGAAAATGCTCGAAATGCACTGTTTGGACGCATCACTAGTATGCGAGAGTTGAGAGTCATGCATATGCTTCCTTTTCGTCAAATTGCTGATTTGCGGATATCTCAGGATAAATTTCTGAAGTTCCCTGAAGCTCAGCATCCTATAGTGCTGCAGTTGGGTGGTAGCAATCCAGAAAAGCTGTTGAAGGCATCTCAGCTTGCTAGTTCATACGAATATGATGAAATTAACTTGAAGTGAGCATTCTCCTATACATATACCTTTGTTTCGAAGACACTGTCTCTAGGGAAGGATTGCTACTAAGTACGGTCTTCTTAATCGCCTTTTAGTGTTTTCTAACTACCTGAGGGCTGACAACCTCTTTCTGACGTGCTTCAGTTGGTATCATTACATACTTATGTTATTCTTAATTTTCGTGTTTTGGCTTGCAGTTGCGGTTGCCCCAGTGATAAAGTCGCTGGCTTTGGTTGTTTTGGTGCTTCGCTTATGCTTGAGCCTGAGGTACTATGTTGTAATTTTATCGAAAGTCACTGAATAATCTAAAGACAGATCGCATTTTGATGACGAATTTTCTTTGCTTGCTGAAACCGTTACAGATCTTTGGGATCATGGATTACACGTCTTGAGACTTTCCACTCGTTTTCAATAAGTCTTTATCCAGCTTGTGTTTTTAGAAATCTTAAGAGTATTCTCAGCTACTTGAGAGTTTTTAATTCTTTCTGGTCTAACAAAAGTCATCAGTAGACTCAAATTTAGAGATAAATAACATAGGCATTATTTAGAGCACTTCTAGCAAGAAGATTTCTCATGAAGATACGATATTGGCAATTTGTCTTTTGATTACGTATTCAATCTGTTTTGTTTTATTTGCAGCTTGTTGGTGAATGTATGACAGCTATTGCTGAGGGCAGCCCAGGGACTCCTGTCACTGTCAAATGCCGAATAGGGGTTGACGATTTTGACTCTTACGATTTACTCCGTAAGTATCTGACTCATTTTATGTGCTTAGCTGTAATGTTTTAGCTGCAAGCGTATTTGTATATAAGTATTGGAATTGAGAAAAATGGAACGGTGAGCCCCAGCTTTACAGGAATGCCTTTTGATTTATTGTAATTAAATACTAGGCTTTCCTGGCGTACGGCGTGGAAACATTTTAGGATATGAGTGTAGCACTTTTGGGTGCAAGTGCAATGCAAATTTTATTGGCAGCTAATTAGACCTGGTTTGTGGTGGACATTTGCTGTTGGTTGGTTCAGATAAGTTTATCAGCACTGTATCATCAACGTCACCAACACAACATTTCATAATACACGCACGAAAAGCTATACTCAAGGGACTCAGTCCTGCTGCTAATCGAACCATACCTCCTCTCAAGTGAGTCCTGTTTTAGCTTTTCGCCCTGATCTCAACTCAATCCAGCATGTGTTTGACATCTGAGTACTAAAATTTGGTTTCGTCAATATGCATCAGATATGAATTTGTCTATGCTTTGATTCGTGACTTTCCAAATCTTAAATTTACACTAAATGGCGGGGTTGTCAGCAATCACCAGGTTAGACTTTCTTGCTTCTTTTGAAAGCAGAATGCATTATGTTTTTTGGTATTGAAATGTTATCATGTACATATTTTGTGAATGGAATAGTTTCTGCGTTTCATTGAAGAATCGATTTGTGCAATATATATGACCTGATTATTTAAGAGGATGTTAAAATGCAAACGTGTTGAAATAGATATTGTTCTAGACTTGACTGACTGTAAGATATGTGACAGGTGAATGAAGCGTTGCATAGGGGAGTCTTTGGAGTTATGCTGGGACGGGCAGCTTATAACATGTGTGTTAGTAATTGTGCTTCACAGAGTTTCGTTTTTCTAGTTTTACTGTGCCTTGCCGCTCAAGTTTAACTCATCTTTTTTTATCAGTCTGTTTGTCGATGCTTGTTTATTTCGTAACGGAATTGCAGACTGAGCAATTTTGCTATCTCTGCGTTGCAGTCCCTGGGGAACTCTTGGCAATGTTGACAGTGTTATCTACGGAGATACGATACCTAAATTAACTCGACGTCAGGTACGCTTTTGTGGAGAGACAAAGTTTATTACACTCTATTTGAAACAGCAGAGATTGATCCAACCATTTTGAGCAAACAAATCCAACAGAGCAGGAATGATGAGATCACAAGATGAATTCTGCCTCCATGGGGGAGCAAAATCCGACTTGAAGGCTTGTGTCCATTATCAAGAAGCAATTTATTAATAATTCATCTTCGTCACGTTGGTACCCTTTGAAGTCTTGTCAATTCACGTCCAATACGAGCTCTTCGTTTGAAAAAGATTTAGGCCTGGAAGTCAAGTTCACAGCAATAGCTTTGGTAACTCATTCTCGGGATGGAGTTGAAGCTCACTTATGGTTTGCTGTCTAAGTAGATTTTGGAGAAGTACGTGGAATACGCTGATGCTGAGCTTCATAAGTATGGTCACAAGAAGCCTAGCGTTAGACATCTTGTGAAGGTAATTTTCTTCCTGTACACCAACAGCTTTGTGCCTGAATCTTGTAATTATCGATCACTACCTGCAACTTATTAGGTTAGAGACTTGTGGCTACTAACACAGATGGTTTCTCTTGTATTGGAACAGCCTTTGTTAGGTTTATTCCACGCAGAGGCAGGTTCAGGAGTTTGGAGACGGGCTGTTGACGACTCTTTACGACGCTCTGAGGTAAGTAGACGTCCCTCAGCATGTTTTTTCGTTCATTTGACAAACATAGACTTGTTGGCAGTGGTATGTTCCATAGTACCTGTCCTGCTTTTCCTCAGCTTCGAATCTTTCAATTTTCTTCTTTACGTGCCATTCTCTGTGAAGAATGTTGAATCCTCAAGCAAGCAGCTCAATCCGTTGAAATTGTTTGCTCTACATGGCTGGCGATATTTTATTGCACAGTGATATTAGTAATTTGACTTGAACCCTCCACGCAATTATTGAAACTGATCAAATTGCGATAAAGAAATCTACCCTTCATGATGATCTCTCATGCTTGCGATTACGGCATCAACTGTAATAACTTGGTTCTTGGTTGCAACAGATTTCAGGTCTCTCAAAGAATTTCGAGTTTTACAGTTTGTCTTTAAGGTTTGCTGGAGCACAATTTTGTAGAGAGCTCATTCGTCTGATAATGGGTGTTTATAATTTGTGCAGACCGTGCGTGCCCTTTTAGAAGAAACTCTCGCTGTGATACCAAATTTTGTGCTCGATTCTCCACCTCCACTGGAAACGTCTCCCGACTGTTTGCTTGCTGATTTAAGCCCTCTTCCACTTCCTCCCTCATTTAGTTCTTTTGACTCTTTTCAAGGTGTTGAGCTAAAGCCCAGCCAGTATGCAGGGTCGAAAGTACTCTTCAATGAACTTGCTTAGCTGCGATTTGTCAGCTTTCTGATAGATCCAATTGTAGTGATAGCATCAATTTTAGTGGTCACATTTTTTATCCCTGCATTGTGACTTGCAGCTTCGCTATGTGCTTTCGCCAGACATGATGCTCCAAGGGCGAGTTGTCTTAAAACAGGGCTGGTTCCTGTAGCTTTCATTGAAACTTGAGTGAAGTGCAATTGCTTCATGACCATTCTCTGCAGTTGTATGCCTACATCATGTGGATTGCGACGGGTGATTCAGAATTTCTTTTATGTAGCAACGTCAAATTCGTGACAACGGGTGCATAGCATCCCAGCAAAACGAATACCTTGTCGAATTCGAAAACTGTCCCGCAAATTCTTGCATTTCACAATCTAATGAATGGTAACTGTTCCTCCCGCTCCAGATTTCAATTCAAAATCTCAAGGTACGGCGGAAACATACAAATGGAGTGGCAACTGCAACTCATGGGTGAGCAATCTATAAGAGTACTCATCTAAACTACTAATTTTTACAGAGGCCTAGTCGCCCAGCTTGATAAATATTCATAGACATGTTCAATATATATTCTAAACTGCAGTGTTAGCTGCGGCCTTCAGCACGAGCACCTCGAGCGTGAGCCCGGGTCCGAATCCGATAAAGAATCCGTAATCGCTGCCCTCGCCCAATGTCGTAGAACCCATCTTCAGAGATCGCTGACGAATCTGGTCCAAAACGAACAAAACAGAAGAGCTGCTCATGTTCCCGTACTCAGAAAGCACGTCGCGGCTGCCCTGCATCTTGTCCTTCGTCAGCTGGAGCTTCGCCTCCACCTGGTCCAGAATGGCAGGGCCTCCAGGGTGGACGGCCCAGAACATCTCGTTCCAAGCAGGCGAACCCACGCACTTCCGAGCCTCCGTCAAAAACTTCTCGATGTTCTTCGAAATCAACCCGGGAACGTCCTTCATCAAGTGGAAGATCAGACCCGCCTCCGTCAAGTGACCGTCGATGGCGCCATCGCTCTCGGGCAAGATCGTCTCCCCCGCCCAGTGCACCTCGAACAGAGACTTCTCCACCGAAGGCTTCGGGTCGGAACCCACCACGTACACACCCGCGCCGTCGCCGAACAACGCCGAACCCACCAGACCGTCCAAGTGGTTCTCGCTCGGAGCACGGTAAGTCACGGCCGTCACCTCGCTGCACACCGCCAGCACGCGCGCTCCCTTGTTGTTCTCTGCCAGGTCCTTGGCCACGCGCAGCACCGACGCGCCGCCGAAGCAACCCGTCTGGTACATCATGACGCGCTTCACGGTGGGCTTGAGTCCGAGCAGCTTGGCCAGCGCGTGGTCCGCGCCGGGCATGTTCACCCCGCTGGTGGTGGCGAACACGATGTGTGTGATGTCTGACTTGCGTCCTCCCCACTCCTTGATGGCCTTGACGGCGGCCTCGGCGGCAAGCTTGGGCACCTGGACGACGACGATGTCGTGTCTGACGTTGAGTGATGGCTCCATGTAGGTGCATATTCCTGGGTTGGCCTTGAGCACCTCCTCCGTGAGGAACAGGTGGCGCTTACGGATCCCCGACTTGTCGCCTGCACAGATGTAGCGAAATTTTTCACATTGAACTTTAGAATCATTAACGAAAGGCGTATGCTGCACCAGGATCATCTCTAGCAAAAGTCTGTGCCACTCTGCCAGTCGGAGTCTCGGAGAATTCCAAATGTTCATATGGGTTATTTCATTACAGGTTCGCTAAGAAGATTTGGATGCCAGCATTCCGATCAATTACAAATTCGTATGGCACAATTAAAGGTCCCCAATTTTCATGGTAGAGAATTCTCTTCGGTGATTGCATTGGAAAGCTGAATGAGAGATTGAACTCGCTTATTCCTGTCTGCCAATTATCTAGAAACACGGTTCATGGGAGAATTAATGGAGGTGTGAGCATTTGACTTACAGATGCGCTTGAACTTGGCCTTGAGAGCTTCCTTCTCACTGCAGTTGGTTACGTTGAAGAAGAAATCCGGGTACTCCGACTGCAGAAACTCAGCAGGGGGGACAGCAGTGCCTACTCCCAAAACGCACGCTGGCCCATCGGCGCGAGGCTGACCCCGAGGCAATGGCGCATTCGTCCTCACCACAGGGGCGGCAACCGCAATCTGCTCATCAGCCCCAGCTACTTCTCCAGCTCGTGGCGCCATAGTGTCTAAGCGGGGTGTTCTACCTGATTGTGATTGAAATCCGAACGTGGTCAATGAGACTCTCCGGTGCACAAGAATTGGGAATCCCGGCTGGGAATGACCTGTTCAAGAATTGGTGAAATCAATTCTGTGCTCTTAATCTGAAATTCAACCACTCTGAATCCAGCCTTGGAGCTTCGTTTCTAATGCCTGTAATACTCGCCTAGAGTTCCATTAGGGATAATGGACCCGACGGTTGCTTGATTGCTTGAGCTCAAGTGCAGGGAGTGCAGATTCCAGGGTCAGACCTGCTCTTTATACATGCTCTGTGAGAGCAACTGCTGCGGCCCTGAGAGTATGAAACTTCAGTGGAACGCGGGCGAGTCGGGTTGAACGCGCGCGGAGCAACAGCCAGCTCACGCGTTGTGGGGACGAGTTCAGAGCTTCTGGCATTGTAAACAGTGGCATGGCCTACCAGTTCACCTGGAAAAGTGGTCAGCGTCGGCAGGGAAGCGTTGAAACCCGCAGACTTTGAACCCCCGCAATTAGAATTCCATGGTACTCATTTCAACTTTTCAACTCCCGCTTTTTTCCCTCATCGTTGACATAACTTATTAGTATCTGCGGATTGATGAATCTGCTCCTTGATTCCTTCGTTTCTCTTCAAAATGTGACGGTCTTTCCTCAGCAGTTCAGCCACCAGTTGACTGATGGAGGACAAAGTGGGACCTCCGCTAAACTGGAACTTCCTCTAAATTAACTGGGCTTCACTGGTGGCTCACTGTTTGAGGGCAGCCGATCAACTGGGTTCCACTTTGTCCACGCAAAGTGCCCAAAATCATATACTCACATTTAAACCCTAAATGCTGAAGCCCTTTTTTTAGCTCCAGTTCTTGGAGCTCAAAACTAAAACTAAAATCCCAAGTTTTGATTAGTTTAATCAATTTTAAAAAAATTGTAACCACATATATTCAAACTAGATGTGTTATGGATTACAAACGAAACACAATAATATCACTTATGAATTCAATGATTATAATGCTTGATTGTGAAGGTGTTAAAAGTGTGAAAGGGATTTGAAGTCTTTCAAGTTTCATTTCACATTTTACATATCAAATCTAAAATATAAGGCTAAAGCGGACATAACATACAAAACCCATAATCAACTTAATTGATTTATGGTTTCTCAAAATCTAATCTACAATTTTTTTAAATGAATTTTTAATATAATTTTTCCTAGTGTATTTTGAGATTCATCTCCAGGATCCTCTAGTACTATAAAGAAATAAAGGTTTGCAATGGACACCATTGCATAAATTCTTCAATAGAAAAATCATGAACAATTTTTTCAAAATTAGATTTTTAATGCTTAAAATAGACTTTAATCCCTAAAGCCCCAAGGGTGTTTTCTATCAAAAATCACTCAAAACTACCACTTTTGCTGCATTCATTTAAAGAAATCAATTTTTATTTTTATTTATTTTTAATTTAACCATAGGATCTTGTACTTGGCTTGTCTAAGATCATGTAGTAAAAATTTCATCAAACTTGACCGTATGGATTGGAAGATATTAGCATTCAAAGTTTTTTCTTAAGAAGATGCTTAAATTGCCCAAAAAACTAAGATTGTTCATAACTTTCTCATCTCTAGTCCAATTAGAATGAATCAAAGCTTCACGTACAGATAAAAACATAATATTTTAGGAAAAAAATTCAAAAAATTATTTTGACTATTTGTAATTTGGGGGGGGGATGCTGGGATGCCTGCCAATCTCCATTTCTTGCTTATTGTGCCATAATCTTATCTCCATTTCTTATTTTGCTTTTTCATCTAGCATCCAATTGAAACAAAAATTATATATCCACAAAGCTTTCACAAAGCTACACAACCTCAAAAAATCTCCAAAAAATTCACTTCAAATTGAGACAATAGGAACCTACATGGACCCAAATTGTTTCCTCGAGGGGACAAGCAATCCTTTAGGGATTAAAGGATGTTAAACTAAAAAAATGTATCCAAAATACTAAAATAGTATTTTAGAAAGATTTTATTTAACTTCAAAGTTTATATGACAACAAAATGTGGTGCCTTGGGCATTTAGAAGTAAGCAATTAGGTTGCCCCACACAATTCTCTCTCATTTCACACAAGTTTATATAATTCTATAAAATTATAAAGAAATCACTCTTGAGTTTTATTATGTATCCACATTGTGAGAGCAATCTAATGAGAGTTTTTAGTGTAGTGCTCTATGTCTATGATGTAATATAGGCCTAGAACTCAAGCACTTTATGAACCCCTAAAGTCTTCTTTTTTTCCATCACAAACTATTCAAAACTACCTTTCCTATTGCAAAGAGTAATAATTATAAAAAATTACCTTTTGCACATTTTATAGTAGGATCTTGTACTAGAATTGTATAAAAATGTAGGAAAGAAATTTAGGAAACTTTGATCCCATAAATTCATTACATTGCTATTTTTAATAGTTTATATTTTTTATTTTTACAATCAAAAATCCAATTTTCAAAATGAATGATTACAATTTTTCTATTTAAGATGTTGTGCAAGGGTGTCCATTGCAATCTCAACTTTTTATAGTGTTGAGGGCCCTTGGAAATGAGCCTCAACATCACTAGATCTTGGAGAAAAAATCACATTAGAAATTCATTTGAAAAAATAGTGGAGTAGATTTTGAAAAGTCATAAATTGATTGGGGTTATGCATGTTAGGTCCTTTATCCTTATATTTTTTTGGTGACCAACTTTTCAGATTTGACATGTGAAAAGAAAATTGAAAGACTTCAAATCACTTTTGTAGTTTTAATACCATCATGATCAAAAATTATAATCTTTCAATCCATAATTGATATTGTTGTGGGTTTTTTCCTATGTGATTCCTAACATGTCTCATTTGAATTTATATGGTTACAATTTTAAAAAAATTTGATACAACTTATCAAAATGTTGGCTTTTTGTTCAATTTAGAGAAAATTTCTAAAAGCTCAAAAAAATTCTTGGGCATTTAGGGGTTAAGGTGAAGATAATGGTTTTTTTCACCTTTCATGGTTAGATTGTTTGACTTTGAATCTTCTTAACTTCAATCTTCTGAACTACAAATATTGCTAAAAGAAAATTAGGTTGAAGATTTGGAAAAAAATTAAAAAAATCCTTGATATTCATTCTTTAAAAACTTTTAAAATAGAAGTAGGTACAAGAAAGAATGAAAATTTATTTCTTAATGACTCTAAGATCTAATCCCAATGGTGAGATTGTTCTACAACAAGCAAACTAAAACCTTTAGAAGTTGTTTTTTTAATTGTAAAAATTGAATTCAAAAACAAATCCAACACATTATTTTGATTGCAAAATAAGATGTTCCATAAATTTCACATCACTAATCTAAATGTAATGAATCAAATCTTTCCATGTACATTGTGGCTCTTGTAAGTTTTTATACTATACACTTTTAAAATTGCCATAGCTAATTGAGAAATTAGATTTCTTTTCAACAAATTTTAGACAAGTTGTGGTATGAGTAACACACTTGTATAAAATGATTTAAAATAAAATATAAATAAAATTTAGACATTTTTAATTTTAATCCAAATTTATTAGTGAAAATAATCCATTTAGTAGAAGTAAAAAATTTCAAGATTCTTTGGTAAGTGGAATGAGAATTATTTTTGAAATTTTGTGGTAAGAATTTAATGAATTTTAAATCTTATTGATTGAAATTTTATACTCTTCCCAAAGGGTGAATAAAGCTCCTTCATTAAGTTTTCTTAGTTATCCAATCATCTCATTCTAGGGTAATCCATTTGAAGTCAAAGGAATGACAACTCCATACCGCAACTCCTATAATCTCATGCTTGATTTGTATCGAATAAAAATCCTCAATTCAATATGTTGGAAGAAAGCTTTATAAAAGTCAACACAATCTATATGATTTTTTTTGTTTATGGTGCAAATTAAAATTTATTCTTTCCAACACAAAATTTTGCGCTAAAAGCAAGAAACAAAAAAATGTAGATTATTTATATTGACTTCAACACTATTTTCTTCTAGTGATATTTCAAATTAAAGTTGCCTTGTCAAATATATTTTTGGATTTTTGGTGTCGTGTGTCATACTAAACAAAGTGTTGAGTATGCGTGACATCTAGCTTGTTGAGTAAGGCCATTCTCAACACCTCAAACAATTTGAAATTTCACTAATTATGAACCTAAATTTGTAAAAAATTGTAGCAAATTAAAAACTTGGTACACACACAAATCTACTTTCTTATTGACCATATAGGTTGAGTGGCATTTGAGATGAAGAGCAACAAATGTTGAACGTGAAGACATAGGAAATAAACCCTTGTTAACTAACTAACTAACAAACAACCTTAATCATTTCAGATTTGTGACTAACAATATATAAGCTAAAACTACTATCTATGTTAGAGTAGTAGACTGTATATCCTACAAAATTTAGAATGTAATATGTATTCATTAAATTGAGACACTTCATTAGAATGAGACTCATATGTCAAAATCATAAATGGAAGGTAATTAATTTGAAAGTAAACTCAAAGTTGACTTTACTGGACGTTGCAAGAGGTGTACTAGACATCTATTTGTCGCGTTGTCACGATGTTTGAAAGAATAACCATAGTTCAAACACTCCAACATATAACAAAAATAGAAAAATAATAATAATTTTAAAATAGTTGGTTTTACAATGAACTTGAAGTTTGTACCTCACAATTGGAGAGTGTTTTGAGTTCCTCAAATCACTTTTTATAACTAAATTTAGATAATTTTTTGAACATTTCTGTAACTTGTGATAATGTGATGGATTCTACTTTCAAATAATTTGAAAATGAGTTTCCAACCAAGGCTTTTTTTTTAAAGATCCCTTTAGTGGAAAGACAACTCATTTGTCTTCATTTTGGACAAAGAGTCTTTCTCTCCAAATTAAGTTGGAGGAATGGTCCTTCCACAAGGGGATCACTTAAAGAAAAAAAACAAGACCACGCCTAAAAGTGTCAAACTATGGTAAATATCTTATCAATAAAAAAACTATTTTTTATTTTTCTTGAGTCTTGTTAATAATTGAAAGATAATTCCAAATTCTCTTAGAATGTGTAATTGAACCTAAAAATCATAGCTAAAAATGTACCATGTGTTAATAGATTGAATTTAGACAAGATCAATAGAAACCAATAATTTTCAATAACTAACAATGTCCAAATCAAGTGGTTTGAATACCCAACAATATATCATCCTCTTCAAGTCTAGAAGTAATTTAAAACTTTAAATTTTCAAAACAATGAAGATTATTATCAAAATAGTGAAGATGTATTATTTAATATCTGATCCTTTAGGGAATAATAGGCAAGGTTTATTTTTGTTGAGTGGAATATCAAAGTCATGTTTGTTGGCAAGGTTATTATTGAGCATATACTTATTAATAAGTAATTAAAAAAAATTTAAAGGAAAATATTTGGCAATATATTATCCTTTTTCTAGTTGAGAAATCTCTTAAATACTACAAAATCTTGCAATGGTATTGCTTGATTTATGATGAATGTATTCAAATTGTCTCCAATTGTTCCCTTTTTTAGAAGGTGCATATTTCAGGCAACAATCTATTGGATTCACAATTAGTTGTGTTTCCCATGTGATTTCATTCCAAACAAAAATGGCAACCATAGATTCATCATATAGACATAATTTAGTGAAGGCATACAAATAATAATAATCAAACCTTAAATATTTTATTTTATTTTTGGGGGTAGTGCAATGAGTAATCTTCATTGGAATATTGAACTTCTATACATTCATAGGCATGAGATACAAAAAATCTAAAAGATCACTCATTCATTAAAACAAATGCACATACATTCAGTCCAAATGGATAGAATGATATTCTACAAGGATTTTGTAGCAGTTTCACAATTTCATCCTCTGCTAAACAAGGAATATTTCCAAACATTCCCTCAAAAATTTAGCCATGGATATGCAACTTTTGTAATATATATAGAGGACATTAGCATTAATTAAAATAGCTTAGAGTGAGGATGGCTTCTAAAAAAATTATATCAAATTAAAAGGACCCAAAAGTTAAGTGAAGACCAAATTATATAAAATGAGATGTAAAAAATGTTGTGTTGGATAATTATTTAATTCAAAAATTTAGAATATATACAAAGAACTGAAATACTTAAGTATAATTTTCAAAAATCCATACAAAAAGTGTCCTCCAACTAAAATTAAAATTCATTTATAGTTTTTTCTTTATAGTAAAAAAATGTTCCAAAAGTTGGTAGCTTGTCCCACAATACACATATTAAAAAAATTCAAATAATTAGTTTTTTATTACTATTATTATCCTCAAAAAATATTCATTTCATGTATATAATTACATTTTTGGATTCCTTGTTAAAAGGGCTATAAGAATTTTCTACATTAGAATTAATCGTAAAGTGCATGTAATGAGAGACCAAGAGCCATGCAGCTAGATTTTGAAAAAAAAACCAAGATGAAACTCCTTGAAGTATGGAATTTGGTATTGTGTTTCTTTTGTACTATTCTTAGTTAAGCCTTCTTTAGACACATGAGTTTCCTTTACAATCAAGTGATTAATTCTATTAAAACAAATTAAATCCCTTGAAATTAGACTAAAATGCATTGAAAGTGATTATAATCAGGGCCATATAATATGGGAGTTGCGTACCCGGGAATATAATTTTTAAGTGACTGTAAATTAAATTGCTCTAATAAAACCCCCTGATCTTCAAATCTTTATCAGACTCTGTAAGCCAAACCTACGTCTAATCTTCAGAGCTACATCGTCAAGGTACACGGTATCTTACTGTGTCACGGTATCATTCCGCCAGCCATTCCAGAAACATGGACTCACAATTAATAAGGTCAAGCTTACCCTGACTTTCTAACTGAAACTTTCACCGCTACAGAGACCTTTGTCAACCTGGTTGCCCCCTGCAACTACGGTACAGTGGAGAATTTCATTAAAATGGCAGTCATTCCACAACTTTGGCACTTATATAGTTTGCACCACGCGATCCGAAATCTACATTAATCCTAGATTTATCTAAAATCTATACCTGTCCTAAATGTCACTTTTGCGGTCTGAAAATGGCGCATGGAATATCGCCATTTTGACCAAATTCCCTGTGTACCCAACCCTACACAATTGCCTGGCAAAAGCCATGATCAAAAAACAGAATATAAAACTCGAGCACAAAAAGTCTACTTGAATGAGTTATAATTGGAGATACAATTAGTCCCAAGTCATGCCCTTTGCACTGGTAGTCACGTACTGCCGTGTACTCCTCGACCAAAGTCGCGCCCTTTCTTCTTCCGGTCAGAAAGCCACCGCAAACCCCCAAGTCTTAAAGTAAGTCAGCAAAGTGCAAGCCATCGACAGATTCAACTCAAGGCCAGTGACTGGCTAGACCGCTTGACTTGTGGTTTTGTGAAGCGAAACCTCAGCATCCTTGAATTTTGAATCACCCGGTCGCAAAGTGACGGGAAAGCATGATCAGGTGTCGGATCACGGATTTTATGGAGTCCATGATTGGTCAAGAGTGCTTGAAAGGTTTGAATTTGAATTGAATTGGTTTGAACATGAGTGAAGGGTGCATCGGTGGTTGCTTGGTCGCTGTATAAAGAGACGGGTGAAGAGTCTCAGTTGTATCAGTCTCAAATTCCAATCGCACTTCTCGTAGTTGCGGTGGTAGAAGCGGAGACGACGTCTGGCATTGCACTAGTGCACGCATCAGACTAACACTTCCACAGAGAGAGAAGTTCTCAAACACGCACCTTGTGCAGCTTACGCAGGCGTATTACTTCAGCTGCAGCAGGTCGATCGATTAGAGAGCATTCGTTGGAAGCGCTTAATATTTACTGAGTTGATTGAAGAGGGTTGTGTGGAGCTCGCTTGACGCTGTTGGTCGATTTATCGCAAGAAATTCAATGGCGCCCAGTGGAGAGGTTGAGGCTCCGGCCCCAGTTGTGTTCCGGGGTCAGCCTCGTTCCGATGGACCAGCGTGCGTTTTGGGAGTGGGCACTGCGGTGCCCCCTGCTGAGTTTCTGCAGTCGGAGTACCCGGATTTCTTCTTCAACGTAACAAACTGCGGGGAGAAGGAAGCGCTCAAGGCCAAGTTCAAGCGAATCTGTAAGTCACACACTCGATCCGTTACATTCCTGGAAATCAAGTAGATTGGTAGAATTTGAACTTGTGGTACGAATTCGACGATCCTCCGAGGACTAGCTGGAATGAGATTAGACATTGCCATCGAGCAGTCTGCCACGCCATTACTTGTACGTACGTCAGTGATCTGATGAAATGCATGCAATTCTATTGTGCAGGCGACAAGTCCGGGATCCGAAAGCGACACCTGTTCCTCACGGAGGAGGTGCTCAAGGCCAACCCAGGAATATGCACCTACATGGAGCCATCACTCAACGTCAGACACGACATCGTCGTCGTCCAGGTGCCCAAGCTCGCCGCAGAGGCCGCAGTCAAGGCCATCAAGGAGTGGGGAGGACGCAAGTCAGACATCACACACATCGTGTTCGCCACCACCAGCGGGGTGAACATGCCCGGCGCGGACCACGCGCTGGCCAAGCTGCTCGGACTTAAGCCCACCGTGAAGCGCGTCATGATGTACCAGACGGGTTGCTTCGGCGGCGCCTCGGTGCTGCGCGTGGCCAAGGACCTGGCAGAGAACAACAAGGGAGCGCGCGTGCTGGCGGTGTGCAGCGAGGTGACGGCCGTGACTTACCGTGCTCCGAGCGAGAACCACTTGGACGGTCTGGTGGGTTCGGCGTTGTTCGGCGACGGCGCGGGTGTGTACGTGGTGGGTTCCGACCCGAAGCCTTCGGTGGAGAAGTCTCTGTTCGAGGTGCACTGGGCGGGTGAGACGATCTTGCCCGAGAGCGACGGCGCCATCGACGGTCACTTGACGGAGGCGGGTCTGATCTTCCACTTGATGAAGGACGTTCCCGGGTTGATTTCGAAGAACATCGAGAAGTTTTTGACGGAGGCGCGTAAGTGCGTGGGTTCCCCAGCTTGGAACGAGATGTTCTGGGCCGTCCACCCTGGAGGCCCTGCCATTTTGGACCAGGTGGAGGCGAAGCTGCAGCTGACGAAGGACAAGATGCAGGGCAGCCGCGACGTGCTTTCTGAGTACGGGAACATGAGCAGCTCTTCTGTTTTGTTCGTTTTGGACCAGATTCGTCAGCGTTCTCTGAAGATGGGTTCTACGACATTGGGCGAGGGCAGCGACTTCGGATTCTTCATTGGATTTGGACCCGGGCTCACGCTCGAGGTGCTCGTGCTCAAGGCCGCCGCCAATGTGTAATTGATTGTATGTTTTTGCTTTAAATTTAGGATATTGATTAAATAAGCGGAGCAGATGTACTGTACAGCGGAAGACCTCTGTTTAATTTCTTGAGCTGCATGTGGGTTGGCATCTCTTCGTTCAAGAATCTGATCCTGTTGTCCAGGCTGATTGAAGTGAGCGATGCACAGTTTTCCGAAACCATGAGATTCGGATTATACTCTGTCGACTGAGGTGTTGAGTTCCGAGAGATGGATCATGATATGCCTTCCATAGTTTTAGAAATGGCAGTTTGAGGAGATCATAAATAGCGACTGTATATTGTATATTACCTATTCACAAATTAAAGATCCATTTTGTCAATCACATGAGTACGTCTTCGGTCACTTGATATACACGGAAGGACTTAATTGTGGATTTGTCGATTTTGGTTTGTATTGTTTGCAACCGATTTCGGAATTCCAGTGGTTTGGAGTGGATGGAGGAGGATTAGATGATTCAGCTGAGGACTTGTTGATCCAACCCGCTTGAACCATGCCAGATTATTCTCTCAGCGCTTTTTGTTGTGCATTTACGTCACATTCAGTCATTGAATGATATCATTCGAGAGCAGTGGCGGGGCTACACTCTTCCCTAAGTTATTCACAATTATGCGGGATTTCATTTTTATGTCCATAATGCCGAAAGCTTGACAGCCCGGGACTGAGTGTGCGGAGCTTGCCAAAACATCCTTGAGCTGAAGATGTTGTGCCGAATGGATGTGAGCTAGATTTCTTCCAAAGCTAGGGTTCACAAGTAAGAAGCAGCTTAGACTCGAGGATGGTGTGGTGCAATACATTTTTAAAAATGGGTCTAAATGCCTAATTCACTAACTGATGGTTTTACTCAGCAATTTTCAGTCTGACCATGGTGAAGGGAATACGCGATTGTTACGCAGGCCCGGAACACCTGAACGTCACTACCAGATATAACTATTCCTACATTCTTCATTTCGTTAAATTGGCGGTATTCCAATACTTTGGCACGTTTCAGGATGCTTGGTCCGCCTAAAACCGAAGTCTATAAATCCATACCTGTCGTTTGTGGCCTTAACTTACACCTTTGTGAGGATATATGTACCAACATTGGCCGCCAGAATCATGCCAATTTAACTAAATTGACGATACCTCAGGAATGGGGTACCAGTGTCTGCATAAGGAACCTTTTTAACAAGTCGTTTTTTGTGTTCAGAAAACGAATCGCTGTGGAAGTGGAGTATTGTTATATTCCTTAGTCATCCAATCAAATTATGGCCTCAACTCTCTGACAGGGTTTGTGAACAATATAACGCCAATTTAACGAATTGAGTTTATATACTCAACCTCGTGTAATTGCACGCTCTTAGGAATCTCTCCTATTTTGTTCAGATTTCCACACGGTAAGTTGGGCGTTGAGGAGACCATGATTTACGGTATTTCCTCCAGGCTGTTGACTCTTCATTGCCATTAATTCCAAAATCCTTGAGATTTTGTCAAGGTCTGAGCACCGTTCACATCGCATTCTAAAGTTGATCACTTGAGGCGCTGTCTTAATTGTAACTGTAAAGGCAATCAATCGATAATTATATAATCTAAGTGTTGTATTCAGTATAGCATGCGATTGGGAAGCAGATGGTACCTCGATGACTCTACACGGAAATATGCCATCGAAGTTCAACTGCTGTTGCTATGGCTAGGGTGAAGGCTTTAGCAATGATTGGAGCTCATCATTGATGAATCATTTTGAACAAGCTACACGATGCCCATTTAAGAAAGATTTGAAATCCAATTTGGGACAACCCTCCAAGGACCTCAAATGTTCTTTAACGGTTAACATCAGTGAGTGAAAATGTTCAAACACACTTAAGCTCTTCCTCATTCTTTAATGGGGAAGAGACTTTGCATCAACAAAAGCTACCCTAAGAATACCTTGGAAGAGTATCTTACTCGGAAAACAAACAAAAGCTTCTTGCTAGTGTGGCTGCTAATTCACCATGTGCTTAAAGTGGCTTTGATAATAGTGCAGAATATGCTGATATAGTTGATCAGTGGGTTAAAAGTGTGAGCTAAATCATAAAAGGACAGGAACCTCAACAAATCATGCTGAATTTTGTAAGTACCCTAATTTCCCGTCCTCTCTAAGAACCTGGATAAATTAAAGTCATTGCTTTGGTGTTTACACTGGAGTATTAAATGAAGTTAAGGTGCACGTACTGCTTATAGATCCCTGTGCCATTCCAGGTTCAAAAATTCAGAAACAAATCCATAAGAGTCTGAAAAAATATGACGCAAACTGAGTTAGAAGAAATTTTCACTAAATTTTCTTTCCAGAAAAAACTATTGAAAACTGTGTCTACTTGAGCAACTCCTGGAGAACCCAAACAAACCCTTACCCGTCATCAAGGTACTTAGCCAAAAATATCAGATTTTTCAACTAATACGTGCACCAAGACCAAATTAAAATCCCCACAAAACTGACGAACTGCCGCCCACAACATAAGCCTCACCAGATAAATCGTCAATTGGTTTGTATGTACTCCTCCAGCTGCGGATTTCAATTTGAAATCTCAATAAACAGACCCCCAAATTACAATCGGGGTACTTCATAACCAAATCCAGTTATGAAATTGAAACAGTAATCTACATCGTCTCTTCTGTACACAGATATCTATAATTCTCATAAAGAATTCATGACTGGCTATGGCTAGATACTATCGGCCACGAATTCTCGACATCAAAAAATTCTATGCAGCCGTGGCGTCGGTGTTAGCTGCGGCCTTCAGCACGAGCACCTCGAGCGTGAGCCCGGGTCCAAATCCAATGAAGAATCCGAAGTCGCTGCCCTCGCCCAATGTCGTAGAACCCATCTTCAGAGAACGCTGACGAATCTGGTCCAAAACGAACAAAACAGAAGAGCTGCTCATGTTCCCGTACTCAGAAAGCACGTCGCGGCTGCCCTGCATCTTGTCCTTCGTCAGCTGCAGCTTCGCCTCCACCTGGTCCAAAATGGCAGGGCCTCCAGGGTGGACGGCCCAGAACATCTCGTTCCAAGCTGGGGAACCCACGCACTTACGCGCCTCCGTCAAAAACTTCTCGATGTTCTTCGAAATCAACCCGGGAACGTCCTTCATCAAGTGGAAGATCAGACCCGCCTCCGTCAAGTGACCGTCGATGGCGCCGTCGCTCTCGGGCAAGATCGTCTCACCCGCCCAGTGCACCTCGAACAGAGACTTCTCCACCGAAGGCTTCGGGTCGGAACCCACCACGTACACACCCGCGCCGTCGCCGAACAACGCCGAACCCACCAGACCGTCCAAGTGGTTCTCGCTCGGAGCACGGTAAGTCACGGCCGTCACCTCGCTGCACACCGCCAGCACGCGCGCTCCCTTGTTGTTCTCCGCGAGGTCCTTGGCCACGCGCAGCACCGACGCGCCGCCGAAGCAACCCGTCTGGTACATCATGACGCGCTTCACGGTGGGCTTGAGTCCGAGCAGCTTGGCCAGCGCGTGGTCTGCGCCGGGCATGTTCACCCCGCTGGTGGTGGCGAACACGATGTGTGTGATGTCTGACTTGCGTCCTCCCCACTCCTTGATGGCCTTGACTGCGGCCTCTGCGGCGAGCTTGGGCACCTGGACGACGACGATGTCGTGTCTGACGTTGAGTGATGGCTCCATGTAGGTGCATATTCCTGGGTTGGCCTTGAGCACCTCCTCCGTGAGGAACAGGTGTCGCTTTCGGATCCCCGACTTGTCGCCTGTACAATAGAATTGCATGCATTTCATCAGATCACTGACGTACGTACAAGTAATGGCGTGGCAAACTGCTCGATCGCCATGTCTAGCTAGTCCGAAGATTGTCAAATACTTACGAGAATTCCAAATTCCAACAATCTACTTGATTGCCGGGAATGTAACGGATGGAGTGTGTGACTTACAGATTCGCTTGAACTTGGCCTTGAGCGCTTCCTTCTCCCCGCAGTTTGTTACGTTGAAGAAGAAATCCGGGTACTCCGACTGCAGAAACTCAGCAGGGGGCACCGCAGTGCCGACTCCCAAAACGCACGCCG